>BQKZ01000807.1:106040-128960 GCA_036244855.1 Temnopleurus reevesii
TAAGGGAGAGAGAGAGAGAGAGGTTTTGATTCGGTTGGTAGTAGTAGTTTTTGCAGTAGTATCCTAAAAAGTAAATGCAATTGTGTTCAGAAGAAAACAATCAATACATCAATCAACCATTGTCGTATAATATTTTATTTAGAATATGAAATACACGATTATTGACTATTGTATGGTACGTGCGAAAAACATGATCAATATTAATACTGCATGTGTGTATGAAATTGTAATCGAGGTTCTTTTTACATCTGAAAATGACCAAATGCAATTGATCTGTGTCTCATCAAACACACTGATTGATTCACGCAGGAGTGTTTTGAGTTTTATCAAGTGAAATCTCTCCAAAACACACACTGAAAAGTGCAACCATTCTAGTGTGATAGAATTAGAAGGTGGTCCCTAATTTTTGCACAGTTTATATATAAAGTGTAATCGTTTATTGTGGAATGCTTGATGAAACATCATTATGACTATGACTAGCTTTTGAAATACAAAATAGCACCATAATTAATTCATACAGGCACAATGTGATAATTATCATGAAGATGTACAATCTTATATCAGAAACATTCTCTACACAATAGTTTTCCCTTATTCATTCTATCCCAAAATATATTTTGTACTTAATTCATTTGTATCGTATACATAGATGCCGACCATTACGGAATAAGTACGTATGAGGGGTGATTTTTTTTTATGAATTCAAGGCTTTCATTACAAGTGAATGGCTGAGAATGTGGTAATTGCTGCTATGTTTACTGTCTCTTTTGTTCAGCTGTTGCATTATTCTCATTTTAATTTTGAACTCATTCATAATCTAGAAAGGATGGCATATCTGTGTATACATTTTGTCCGATATCAGATATTTTAACATTGACCCTCATACAGTCCTTAGTAAACCCTTTGTTCAAATGAATAAGCCGAAAATTCATTCTGCATTATAAATATCACTTTTACTTTTTCAAACAAATATTCAATTTGTTTACTTTTCCCAGGGCGGTTAAATCAGACACCAAATGAAAAACTATTATTCTCTAGGGCACCCCAAATACACATTACAACACGAATCATTTTACATTACATTACAGAAAATACAAATGATGCATAGAGAAACATAACAAGCGGAGCCTATTATACTAATAGTTAGGTTCAGACTGAGTGCAAAAACCTTAAGGTTTCAGAAACTACGATACAAATACCGAAGCTTATATGTTCTGCGCAAAGACGAGTTTATACAAGTTTCTTTCTTGTCTTCTCTTTAAGATAGGCGCCAAGGCGAAAGTACGAGTTGCCTTCTTACCTTCCCCCTTTAAACAAGGCGCTTTCGTGAGCTGAACAATTCACCTTCGCAGTGCACATATAAACTAGTCTACAGGCACAGACCATTGGCTTTCGGTGTGGACATATGCAGACCACGATACAGAGTCTGCAATATTTGACTACATGACAGGCTGCATTGCTTTCTCGTTTATAGCAGGAATACTAGTCATTATCCAAAGAGAGAATAAGTTTGTCATTGACTATACAGATTCTGTACTATGCATGAAAACGAGAGTTTGTGCTTGCAGACTACGCATAAGCTTCTGTAAGACTATCGTAGTTGATATGAAACTTCTTCGGCTCTAAGGGGGTGTTGCTCAAGGTTAACTGCGAATCAACTGCAACTTTGCAAATTGTAACGCGCATTTTCATTCGCGCACGGTATGCGCATTAAACAAGACGCGCATGAAACAATGATTTTGATTGGTGCATTCCGATCAATTGCAACTTGCGATCAATTGCAACTTTTGAACAACACCCCCTAAGTGTAAATCCTGTATTATTTTGATGATAATTTAATCGGCACAGATGTTGATAAAGACTTCGGTGAGGTATTTAGGATATCCAGCATCCACAGAGTTCATCCCATAGCTCATCTTATAAACCTTCTTTGACCGTACGAAATACTGGTTACCTGGAGGGGGATAGGAGAGAAAAAAGGAGTATGATATATTTGACAGAAATGTAATACCCCGTGATTAAGCACCCGTTAAAAGTAGAATAGAATATTGATTAGATTATTCTCGTGACCTATTTGTTCTAATAATGATAATGATATAGATTATTTCTATACCGCCAAAGACAAACCAGCATAGCGCTTTACAATTTGACAGTTAGAACAAAGAAGAAAACAATTAGATATTTATTGATGCTTTTAATAGAACATTATTAACTAAAGCTTTTATGATGAAAGAAATCAAACCATGGGTCGTTAGAGATGAAAGAATAAAGAATAAAGAATCACATTTATTTAGCCTCCTATTCTAATTCAGTCGGTTTCATTTCCATTTAGAAGGACAATGAATTCTTTCTTCTTTGTATATTTAACTAAGCAATCGAAGTAAAGATTTATTCAACATTTTGTTCAAAGCAGCTTTCTTTTACATTTTGAGTCTTTTTATCATTACGTATTATTATGTATTATTATGTATTGTTCCATTGTTACGTTCGTTGTAATATATCTAATGTGTGATGTACAGCATCATGAGCGTCATCACTGACGGACCTGTGCGCTTCAAAAGAAATCACCATTATAAGTAGTAGTATTTAACACGATATAAACTATTTCCGCAAAGGAAAGTGGGTCATGGACAATAGAGCCGTACGCCGTGTATTGAACTGTGCGGACATAACAATAACAAGCCGGTTCCGATTTGAATAGCAATACAAAGGAGTGTTGAATTGGCGTTCGACTTATTTTTTTTTTCGAAAATAGATTATATCGTTTTATTTGAGGAGCATGAGAGCTCACTGTCTCGTCTACAAAATTATAATTATTGCAATAAAAGAAAACAAAATATAGATGACATATTTTCCGTGTTTTCACGAAGTAACATGAGCCAAAGGGTATTGTTTCATGGAGACAAAAAAATCCCGACATAGCACCAATTCAATGGGTATCGTATCGAACGTGTTTAATCTATAGAAGGATACGTTTCAATGGATTTGCAACTCGTTCCGTATAACAATACCCATGGCTCCCGTCACTTCGTGAAAATACGGACGATATGATGCTTATAATATTTTAAAGTTTTCTTACCGCTTGCGTCAGAGAAAGCGTTGGTGAGTTTGTCTGGTACCCCAGGGTAAGCATCACCAATACGTCTAGGATACGTGTTATCCACGCCCTGCTCGCTGTGAAGGTACACTTTGGAACCCTTGAAGAAGTAGGTGTTTGTCTCCCATGTGATGTGTATAGCTCCTGTGGGTGCCTTGGGTACCCCATCGGGTAGGGCGGAGCGACCCACCCTCTCACTACCTCGGTATGTGAAGAGCTTTTTACCTGGGAAACGAGAGGTGAAGAAAAAAATTGAGCATCAATTTTTGAAAGAATATTCTTGATGAGTTATCATTTACCATTTTCATTCCATGGAATAATCTATATCACAACGCTCTATCTGATCTTTTGTTTTAATATCAGAGTGTGAATAGAAAAATATCAACTCTAAGACGATCGCGCTGTTTGTTACTCAAACTGCCAGAAATTTTTTTTTTTTTCAAGTAATGCTAGACAATAAATCAGGAAAATAAAACTGACCTGACAATTTATTATCGGCGGTGTGCCTTTCAGACTAGAAATAGTCAAGTTTCCACTGGCTAAACACTGGCTTAGCACCAGATACGTGTCAATGGTGGTATAATTTTATTAATTGTACGTTCATTGTTTCTCCCATTAAAAGTTCATTACAAATATATTAAAAAATTATGTTGTTGTTTGGAAATCTCAATGTTAATGATTGAGCATGATGAATCCCATCCACACTCGTTATTTTTGTGGGTTTTGTCTTGTTTTTATAAGGGAGTAGATATGTTATATCCAAAATGGGTCGCATTCTCACTTCTTCCTGCTGACGTGGCTCCAATTGTACTTTTCACGGGGCATAAATTGTGCAAGACTTATCTGTTTAGATATGACAGGAGTGGTTTAACCAGGCGTGCACCCAGGATTTTGATACCCGGGGCTGAGCACAGATTTGGCGCCCCCTGCCCCTCCCGGCTGAGCTGACGAGCAAAAAAAAAAAAAAAAAAAAAGGTCATCACCCCAAATTTGGCGGCCCCCGGGGGGCTGAGAAGAGCTGACAAGCAAAAAAAAAAAAGGGTCATCGCCTAAAATTTGTCGCCCCCCTATCAGCAATTTGGCGCCCCCTTTCGACGTTTTGGCGCCCCTTATAAGCACTTTTGGTCATCAAATTTTGGCGCCCCCTAGCTCTGAAGCCCCACCCCACGGTGCGCGCCTGTTAACCCATTGGCTACTGGAACCAGTTAGTCCCTAGTCAAAGTGTATGGGAATGACAGATTTCAGTAGTCAATGGGCTAATATTATCAGGCCTACCTCTAGCAAAGACCACATCTTCATTAGCCAGTTGATACGCAGCTGTTGGTTTGCTCGGTAGCTTGGCGAATAGATCAGAAGCGATGTCTCCCTCTACCGGTGAAAGTAGCTGCCCATTGGACTGAACTCTCCAAACTTTGTCATCCTACAAACAACACAAAGAATAAAAATTAATGTTTATTTATCCTGAGTATTTGTGATATATTATCCATGCACCACGGCATTTGAAAATCGAGTAAAAGGAGTTATAATTTGCTATTGTCATTCCGAGCAATGAACTATTTCAAACGGAAGTGTAAACGTGAAAAGACCCGGGGCGCCCGTAAATTAATCGTACATTGATATCAATCGTTAGTCTATGGAATAAATTATTACCCAAAGTTTGCAATCGATCGCAAAATTGATATCATCTCTTTTATGTTCGGCCCCTGGCTCTGCCTATACGAAAGGACGAGGCCATTTTTCTTATCTTTGCAATATTTAAACCGTTTTATTCTTCATTCATCGTACAGGTCCCGCCCGCTCAATATTGTCAACATGGTTAATTGTTGAAATGAACTTTCATTTTCTGTGTTAAAAATGGAATATTGATGAAGATTAGAGTCAATATTCTACTTTTCAATTTTTCAATTCGAAATAGAATTTTTGAATAGTACCTTGACTAATCATGCTAATACCCTATAATTACCGCCACCTCTTTAAAACGCGGACGATGTATATTTTGTTGATCAGTATCATTTATCGGAATATTTGAAGATAATAATGTAACGGAATTATGCCCCGGTCACATAGGGCCCCGTAAGCAGCACGATTTAACACGACTGTTTGGTCACAGGCAGCTAACTGTGAACTAAACAAAGAGTCGTGTTGACTCGTGTTTAATCGTGTTGCTGAAGGGGTTCTATGTGACCGGGGCATTAGAAACGCTTTTAAAGAATAAAGAATGACATTGGACGATAGATCCGTACATCATGTATTGAATTGTGCAGATATCACAATCGCAAGCCGGTCCCGATTTAAATAGCATTACAAATGATCATTGAATCGGATTTCGACCCAAACACACTTTATTGTGTTTATGATGTGTTTTTTTAGCAGCACAATTTATCGGAATATTGAAGATGTATACCCTGAAAAGATGAAGAATACTGCCAATGAAGACGGCAGCTGTGAACTTGGTGTCACATACAGCTGGTTTGGTGGGGTCGGGTGGGTTAGGTATTGAATGATTTCAATCATTCCTGGGTTAAGTATGATTAAAGCCTCAAAATCCAAATTAAGTTTAGTTTAGTTTATTTATTTTTATTTTTTTTTGAGCAGCAACATTTATCGGAATATTGAAGATTTATACCCTGAAAAGATGTAGAACACTGCCAATGAAGACGGCAGCGGTAAACTTGGTGTCACATACAGATGGCTTGGTGGGATTGGGTGGGTTGGGTGGTGCTGGTGTCGGGTTTGTGTCTGGACCTGGTCAGACAGGTGTTAAAAGAAAGAAGCAATTAATGATTTCTTTTCAATATTGCAATGAGAAATAGTGAAAATTAACACGATTTCATCCTTGTAAGGAATTATTAATGATAAACTTAGGGAATATTTTTTTGTACAAATCCAATCGATAATTTCTATATAGGACTTTTCAAAGTCACATTGGCGAAAATTTACCCTAGTTCAAGAAATGACCTTTGATTCTCATATCATGCTTGATAAAAAAAAACCGCTCAACATATCAAAATAACTAGATAGGTTTACTTTTCATTGATTTCTCAACTATATAATATAAAGTTTCAGTTATCTCCTGAAGATTATCATGAGAAAGGTCGAACATTTGAAATAAATGTTCCTACTCGGAGTTTAGTTTCAAGTATTCTATTGACATATGAACCTTGTGGTTGACATTTCATAACTGGTAAATAATTTGTTGGATGATTTGATTTGGGCGATTCCTTGATACGTGCAATATATGCAAGACAATTAGTGATTTGTGTTTCATATAAAATCGCTCAACATATCAAAATAATCAAATAGGTTTACAATTCTCAACTGGTTAATAGTTCGTTGATTAATTTGATTTTTCTGTTTCCTTAATATGTACAAAACATACAAACAGTTAATGATTTCCTTAGATATTGTAGTCATATTTTATAACGTTAAAGACATGCAATAATACGGTAAAGCAAATTTCTTATCTGTAAATATTTGAACATGGACATGATTGTACATTTAGATTGCAAGATTTAAAAAAATAATACCAAAGTGTACACTTTTTATGACACTTACGACAAACAAAGTTGGGATCAGCGGCATCTGTTGAGAAAATAAGGCGAAAGTCAGGATATATCGGTTAATTTCTTTTAAAAACAGATATGGAAATTACATCAATTCGTGGCCAAGATGAATTCACATGAATAAATGAACACATTGTTCATTGAATGGGCTGTAGTAGAATGGGAATGAATCGGAAATATCCAAACGAATATATATCAAGCATTATTGTAAAGATCAAAACTGCCCTACTCTGACAAAAGGAAGCAACTCTGGGAAACATGGTTTGTAGTAAATCAAGAAAACGTGTTTTCCATTTCCAATGAAATATGTGGAGTTGCTTCCTTTTGATATGTCTATATCTTGGTAACTAGGGATTATTTTACCTAAATTCTTTCACTATATTATAGAGGATACCTTAAATAATTCAAATCAAGGAAAAAGTCAATTTTGATAAAATTCAGAGTTGCTTCCTTTTGTCAGAGTAGGGCAGAAAAGTTTTAGATAATTTGATATTCTTATGCAAGTTTCAATATTCAGAAGGTTCAATGCTCTGTACATTTGAAAATCTGTTTGCGCCGTAAAGTTTTCTTCAGTCACCGAAGCCAAGAGTTTATACTTGAAGATTAGTCCATTATGATCATGGTCGCAAGACCGACTTACTGCAGATTCCACACATCTGAGGACAGCCGTCTCGAACCTGCTTGTAATCCGCACAGAACTGAGGCCACCAAGTATTGTAGCAGCGGCTTGATGTATCCACGCATGGAACTATGGTTGATAAGAAGATGGAAACCATCATCAGTATCATTGTCATTTTCGTCATCATCGTCGTCTTAATCATCATCATCACTATCATCATCATCACCATCACCATCACCACCATCATCATCATCATCATCATCATCATCATCATCATCATCATCATCATCATCATCATCATCCCCAACACCACCACCACCAACATCATCATCATCATTATCATCATCATCATTATCATCATCATCATCATCATCATCAACAACAACAACAACTACAACACGATTGCATCAGCATCAACATCCTCATCATCCTCGTCATCATCATTATCATCATCGTCGTCGTCGTTGTCGTCATCGTCGTCATCATCATCATCATTATCACAATTACAATTCTAGTCATTCCTCTAGTCCTTCCTCTAGTCCTTCCCCTAGTCCTCTTCCTCCTCATCATCAGTACCACCACCACCACCACCACCACCACCATCATCATCATCATCATCATCATCATTATCATCATCATCAACAACATCATCATCATCACCATCATCATCATCATCATCATCATCATCATCATCCTCTCACCTTCGCATCTGGATCCATAGAACCCATCGGGGCAGATGCAAGTACATGATGAACGGTCCACTCTTCCACAATTCTCACATGAGCTTATGGTGCATTCTAAAAGTATGAAGAAGAAATGGAGACAGAAAAGTAAAACTAGACCAATAAAAATACGGATTTACCTTAATAGATAATGCTTTTATATCACATATTGCTGCATTATTTGCTTTTTATCATTTCCCTCTTAATACGTCATTTCATATTTGAATAAAAAATGATGGACTTCAAGTAAATATTACGTTTCTTATAAGTTTCATTCGGGACTGGATTGGGAAATATTTAGACGAAAGGAACCATACCTTTTGTTAAAATCATCTCTTCTATTTTATACATGTTTATACTTGACCAAACTATTTTTTCTTTATTTTTGATTTGCATTACTGAATGCAGAATGAAAAATTAAGGAATATTGTTGGTCATGCCCAAGTCAGACAGAAGCCACGATTTAACACGACTCGACAAGACTCTTTGTTTAGGATTCAACTATGTAAACAATGACAAAGAATCGTATGGTGTCGTGATGAATCGGGGCTCTATGTGACTGGGGCTAAAGACAGTCGAAAAGAATAAACACATTTTGTACTTACCGCAAATTTCACTGTGCTCTGAGCATGGTCCTGTATTTTAAAGAAGATTAAAACACAGCAATGAATTTATGATTTTATATTAAACCATGTTGTTACTATAATGCATATAATGGCAATGTGCAAGACGATTCTGTTCTTAAAGTCACAGTAACATATTTTTCTTTCATAGCCAACTTACGCCTAGCAATAATGGAAAATTACCAATTTACTTCCTTTGCACACAAAGACTCAGGGGATATACTCTTGACTTAAAACACAAGCGTCAGCCAAGCATACTTCCTGTAAATAAGGACTGTCAAATAAATTCAATCGGAAACAAACTTAACATGGACTGACGTTTCGACAGCAACCTGTTATCTCGATTCGACGAATCAAGATGGGAGTTTGCTACCGAAACGTCGCGACGCGTCGCGTCGGTTCAGTTTAAAGTTTGCAAATGTTACCAATTCAATATCCTTCTACTGGCTGAGGGAGAACAGTTTACACCAGAAATTTTAGTTAACGACAACAAAAAGTTGGCTTTTATCAAACGACAGTGTGTTTACGACAGCTTGAAAAAAGCATAAGTAATCGGATTAAGATAATGAATAAACTATATATTTCTAGGTTTACAAAAAGGTCAACGTCATATTAAGAAAACACAAGTAAAGCCCCGGTCACATAGGAGCTCGGAAGCAACAAGATACAACACGACTCTTTGTTCACAGGCATTTAATTGTGAATTAACAAAGAGTCGTGTTCAATCGTCCTGCTTCCGGGACTCTATGCGACCGGGGCTTAATGGGATATAGAAAACTTGATGATATCAGGTAGACACTTACTGCATTGTCCCTCGTAGCACTGGCCCGATCCGCTGGTACATTCTGTACATGGGGTTCCGATAGCGTACGGCTGGACGCCTTGGTAGTTACCTCTGAAAAATAACGATAATGAAGTTGATTAAGATCTATCAATGTCTCGTAAAGAAACAAAAACTTACGACGAATAGAAGTCAAATGATATAGGAACCGACTGTAAATCTGTATTAATGTTTTTGTGATTCTTCCTGCACATATGTCTGTTTTGTCAATAAGGAGTTTTTATTATGATAGATCATATCAATCAATAATTCTATCAAGCAATCAATCAGTAAATCAAATCAATCAGTCAATCAATCAATTAGTCAATAGGGTCATCAATCAGTCAATCAATCGATAAATCAACGAATCATTTATTCCGTCGATTTAATCAAATAGTAAACCAATGAATCGACCAGTCAGTCAATCAATCAATTAGTCAATAGGGTCATCAATCAGTCAATCAATCGATAAATCAACGAATCATTTATTCCGTCGATTTAATCAAATAGTAAACCAATGAATCGACCAGTCAGTCAATCAATCAATTAGTTGGTCAATGAATATATAAATCAATCAACTCCGCTCTTCCTTTTTTATCGTTAAATTTCGTCGCCTAGGCTATGCGTCAGACAAATTCTGCACAAAATACATTACCCGAGAAGTTGTAAATTTTTGGCAGTGAGGGTGAAATTGAGTTGGCAAATACAAACTATAGCAAACCTTTCCAGTATATATGATAAATGGAATAATATTTGGCGACAAGACCCTATAATTTATGGTAACCTTTACATTTCAGAACTTTCCCGTTGTACTGTACTACATAAGGTCCCATGAACAGAAGCCCCGACTTAACACGATTAACGACGACTCTTCATTTTCAAATAACAAAGAATCGTGTGAAATCGCGATCAGTCGGGGCGTAAAATGACGTCTAGTATACTTACGCAGGTGCGTAATTACAGACGACATACCACGCATTCCTCAGATTTCCAGTCGTCAGGTAGGGGCAGAAATAACGCCCACATCCAACCTTATTCGTGGTAGACCAAACCACCTGGATGAAAAATTTTCGACATAAAAATATCGTTAATTTGTCAATATTACGGAAATAAATTCAACTCATTCAATCAGTGACATTTATAATAATAACAATAATAATAATTTTCATTTATAAAGCGCCTTTTCGTGAGATTCAAAGCGCATTTAGTTTTAGTTGATCTCTTGGAAGAATCTGAAACTATCTATTGAACCAGCCCCGACTAGCTGCGGGCGCCGTCACACTTACAATTATAGATCCGACATTACTTACCTGGGTATAATGACCGCATGGTGGTGCGTAGCAGTATCCCCCGCCACCGGCTTGGTAGGTATACCCGTTCACTTCATCGTACCAGTCCTGCGTCGCATCGGTTCCAAGTCGTGGCGAGTCGGCGGTGCCCGTGTAAGCCCACAGGTTCTGGCCGAGTGTCTCGTACGGGGATACGTTCTCGGGTTGCCCGTGGCTGAAGTCACACTGCCTCGCCCAGAGGAAAGCCATGTACGCCAAATCATCATCCCAAGACTTTATTCGTGAAAAAACGGAAAAGATAGTAAGTAAAAATTTGATAAATATACTGTTTAATTGATTGATCTTATCGATTGATTTCAATAACACGCAAGATAACAAAAAATAAATCTTTACAGTTTCAAGTAAAGATAAAGTTATAACAAAGATACAAATACATTAATGCTGTCGAAATCAAGTGATGTGCAGGAAAAGACAGAGCTTTTAAGACACACACTGTAAAAACATAATATTCAATCTACGTATCTGGTGGGAAACAACTAAATTAGCTACCATTACCATGATGCGACCGTTGTCGATTCGTATTTGTTTGGCATAAATTTTAAGAAAGTCTGACTTATCAATGTTTTAAAGGGTATCTACAGTCATTATCATCTGCTTAGATATATATGAGTATATGTTTCCGAAAAATATATATAGCAAATTCTCCCCAAAGACAATTGAAATGAAAAATAAACAAATGAAAATTATCATTCTTTCTTGGATTAGGCCTGAACGACCCAGACTGCTATTTTTTCTCTACTTTTTATTAACATTTTCATTGACTTTTGTGAAGACAATATTGTACCTGACTTGCATGCGTTATGCATGAAATATGAATATATCTAGTTATATTATTTCAATGGAGAAGTTAATTTGTTGTGTTGAGGCCGTACCAGGAAACTCAGAAGTGCGAAAAATAAAATTGCCCAAGAGAATAAAATTTACCAAGTGTTCCATATCGGAGGATGTGACCGAGTTGGGATCGTTCCTCTCGAAGTCGTTCTTCGCCGCCGGCCGACGTCGCAGAAGGTTGTGGCGATCTAGGACCTCGACCTTCTCAAATTCGGCGAAGTCGAAGTTTCCGAAGCCGGCTGGTAATTCTGGCATTTCAGCCTCGTTGGGAGTCGTGTTGAATCGCTGGAATGATTTGAGAGGACCAGCTAGAGGTGTTGGCGATGGGTCCGAGTCGGCTTGACGTCGGGAGAGTTGGCGACCGTGACACGACAGGACGAGGATTGTCGTCACGATGACGGTGTAGAGGCTAAAAGCCATTTTGTATTTAATCTGAATTCAAGAGTAGGGGTTTGGACACTTAAGGGTAATAGTGATAATGATAATAATAACAATAATAATACTACTAATTATTATTATAATAATGATTTTACCTATGCTTTTCATTTGAGAAATGAACCAATACTCAAATCTATTACAGGAAATAAGTTGCAACCATCTAATAATAACAGCTCAGAATTTGCCACAAGTCAGTCAAAATAATATAGCTTTTATTATATCCCTTACACTAAGATCGTTGCATTGACAGTGTACAGACGAGAAAAATGAATAGATTTGCTAAGAAAGCCGTTTGCCATTGAATAGTACCATGGAATAGTACCATGGAATAGTACTTTTGTCGTGCGCATGCGTCACAGTCGGCTAAAAGAGAGCTAGCTGCCCACGCGCGCGCGAGAGAGACACTGTTTCCCAGCTACACGGCACGGGAAACTTCTGGCGGGCTTCGTTCGCATGATGTGCTCAACGAGAAGACGAGCCAGAGACTAGAAAAACAATTTATCAGATTATCTAATTATCATTAAGACAAGGTAAGATTACTACTTTATTGTTAATGTTGTTGTTGTTGTAAGAAGGGATATAAAAGTAATATACAATGACTTGATTCTCGGTACTGGCTAAAACTATTCGCACTCATGAGAATCAGATAGTATCATCCTCCCTCGGGCCGATGGCCCTCGGGAGTATGGTACTATCTGATTGCTCATTCGTGCGAATAGTTTTAACCAGAACCTCGAGAGTCATTGTATATTTCTATACTGTAGAGCTTTGACTAGCGATTAGTAATTATCATTATAATTGGTACTTTGCCAAAAAAATTGAACATTGATCGTATATCGGTATCTATGGTAAACTTTTTGAGATAGACTAATATACCATTAATACTCCATCGTAAGTTTAATTGCATTTTTGTGTTACGTAAAAGTATCGAATCAGAATTGGCTATATATCATTAAAAATATAATCTTATACAGTTAGAGCTTTGACTAGAGATCAGTCATTATTATTGCAACTGATACTTAGTCAAATCTGGCTATATATTTTAGAATAGACGTCGATAGAAAGGGCAGTTTGGTGCCACTGATGAGGTAGACCATGAAACGAATTGCGTTCAACCCAAGTGACTTCCGTAATCATGATCATAGAAAATGAAAATAAAACAGACGACTAGGTTTCCGTAGGTTTCAGTAGTATCTTGAGGAGTAGAAATAGAACTGAACGGCATTTTGTAAAAGAAACAAACAAACGATGAATCTCAGTTTTCTTTGAGATAAATCAAAGTACATGTAAAGTTGAAGCTCATCACCTATTGACAGGACTTTGTAAGAGTTCGGCTCTTGGTGGTCAAAAGAGAATGCATTATAGTTATTGACATGTTTGGAGAAGAATACAAACTAAAATAAACTGAAATTGTGTAAACGCTGTATCGAATGACACAAGAAGATGAAACCATGTAGAAAATTGACAAGCAATAGTCAACTTTCGGTGATATGATTTATTTTGACAGAAGGATTGGAGTAGAGTAAATGTCAGATCATAATTTCTTGACTGGGCCAGACAGGTGCAATTTGCAAAGTGACCAGCGAGTTTGCGATCAAGAGAAAATAATAATGATAATAAAAAAGTTTTGCGGAAGAATGTATATTGAATAACTCTAGAAGGGATTTCATTGTACTCCGGAGAAATAATACTTCATGATTCTATATAAAAATATACTTCCAAAATAAAAATATAAGTATACATGTACATACAAAGTTAAGATCATAACTTCAAGAGATTATGTACATTCAATTTAATTTCGTTTTCAGTTAGTTGTTATGACTGAAAACACTCGAACGTTAGAAAATGTTATTTGCCAAACCATGGGTGCAATTCGTAAGAAAATTTGTGAGTTTGTTAATAACACAAGGAGAAAATGAGGACACGTTAGTATCAATACAATTTGTTTTTACTAAAAAAATTGATTTTAGACAAATGCAACAGAGATTTCCACAAATATGATATTTAAAGCGTCCGGTCAAATTTCTTTCAAGGAAAATACAATCGCAGACAGCATTAAAATCGAGTTATATATACAAGGAATAAACCAAAATTAGTATCTTGACATATACATTCGTCGAGTAATTCCACAAAATCCCTCATGATTACAAAAAGTTTGAAAAGTACCAGCACACCGATTCATAAATCGGTAGATATTCATTTGTCGAGTGTTTGACAAGGTTTACTTTTCTCGTTTGAACACAGTGATTAGAATTTTTGGATAGAAACCATTGAATGAACATAAAAATAACATGAACAAAATTGTATAAAATGAAGAATGATGAAAGTGAAAAGTTGCTCAGGTGGGAGAAAAGTTCAAGTTAAATCAAATGCAATAAGACAAACTATAAAGATCATACCTTTAAACGCCTCCAAATGGATGCAGCACACAAAATATCTGATGAGTTTCTAATCAGAAGCAGAATCAAAGCACAGGTCGAAGTAAAAATGCCCAAGAGATGCTTAGGGAAAATTCATCAAATTAGAAAAAACAAAAAAAAAAGCAAAACAAATTGTACAACCGAGCTTGAACATGCAGAAATGATTGCAATCCCCAAATTATTGGACGAATTTCTGCTGGAGGAGAAAACAGAGGTTGATAAATTTGAAGAGGAGCGATCAAAACAAAATAAGAAAAGATTAGTTATCATTACCTTACGCAGAGAGCTAGACAGATAGATGTAATTCACACGATGATTATTGAGTTTGTGATGATCACTGACAACGGTTCGAAGTGATGTGATTCGAAATGATGACAGAGGTCGCAAAAAGTTCGCACGCAATACACAACAGCGTATTGACCTAGTAGTGAGAAATGGGCGGGGCGGGGTTGGGAGGGCCGAGGCGGGGGTTGGGGATACAGAGGCCCCAAATTGGGTCAGTCCAACATGGACAAATTCTTTCTATGGCAAACTTATGATATGTGGTCATCAAGTTTCTTTCGTTCTTGTAAAATGCCAAATGAATAATAGCTAAATGAATGAATGAATAAATAAATGAATAAATGAATAGATAAATAAATAGATGAATAAAATGAATGAATGAATAAATCAATAAATCAATAAATAAAAGCTTGACAAATCATTCTTTTCTAATTTCCTGGATGTGTACACTGAATGACATGCTCATAATGGCGTCGATCTGTGCGTACTTCTTACATCTTACACAACACAATTCAAATTGAGATTCGAACCTGCGACCCTTTAATATAAAATCGAGAGTCAGAACCACTGCACCATGACGTGTCGCGACGCCACCAAATGAGTGATATGAGTTAGGTGACCTCGTGAGGTGAAACAATTAATCAATTAAACCCCCGCGAACATGATTGTTATTGATTATCAATTAAAGCGGTTATATAGCAGATGATACGTTATCATTGGAATGGGGTTGTGATCCAATTTAGTTTTTCCCACAAAATCTGTCAGAACCAAATTTAACACTAATGAAGCAACGATGAAACCAGGGGCCAGTTGCTCGAAATAGTCTTAGCTCTTCTCTTCATGCTAAGGCATCTTTCTTGTGCCACCCTCTTAACATAGTCGTACCTACGCTAATGTCTGTGTTACGAGGTGGCACAAGAAGTCAAGGCGTCTTAGCATGAAGAGGTTTGATTTCAGCTTGATTTCAGATTCAAATTCAGAATTTATCCAACCATTCATTAAAAAAGGCAAACAATGAATAGAAAATCATTTAGAAATTGACCCTTGGCTAGCTTGTGGCGCCCCTCTTCCGTCGACCCCTGAAAAGAAAAAAAAGGGAAAATATCCTCAGATAGTCTGACTCTCCTCTCAGGGTAAATTTGTGCCCCTCTGATGAGCTGAAAAGAAAGGAAAAAATGGACCTTCAGATTTTGTTTGCGCCCCACTTACACCAAATATGCATCACATATAGGTTAGCTTAATTTTGCGCCCCTCCTTCTACCCAGGGGGTTGGAGCCATCAAAGCCCCCCTCCCTCCCAGCCCCCTTCCCTTCGCATATCGCATGGTAATGTATAGCAATCCTGGTATTTCCTATGTACGAACGAAAGACGTCTGTCATTTGCCATTCTACATCCCGGTGACTGGTCTAAATAAAGAAAGAAAAACATCTAGAAAAGAGGAAATGATGATCAGAATAACCAATCATGTATTGCTTAATGAGTATCTGATCGTATCGATGAAGGGTTTATGCAGAGGCAAAAGATCGAGCATATATGACTAATAAAAAAAAAGGAAAAACAACCGATGTTATCCCCCCGAAGTTATAGCGTATCAGAATTTTTTTTTGCTTCAAAGTCATCTCGGAGAGGCGCCGCCACACCTACCCAGTATCTTTCACACGTCGACAAACTCGGAATTTAGCATTAAGTTATGACCTATTTGATAAGAAGAAAAAAAATATAAGAAATTAATGACTTTTGCTAACTTGAATAGCGTAATGTATTTCATTTTTCACTCTTTCAAGAGTTGAGCAAAAGCGTACTCAATAATTGGCAGCATACTGTTCATACAAATATTCGTAAACGTAATTCCAACGTATGGTGAAATTGCCATATTGTCCTATGTTATACACAACTTTTCGTTTAAATGTGCCCAAGTTCTGGGGAAAAACAAAATCCAACCATCAAAATTATTGATACACTAGATGTGTGAACAGCAAGTCAGCCAATGTTGGATAAAATTTGGCCCAACGTTTTAAGAGTGTATGCACTTTACGTGTACCCAATATCCATCTATTAAAATACATGAGTGTTTTTGGGGGTTTAATTTTTATTTCGTTCAAGATGGAATGTTTTCAGGGATAAACTTGAAGCTGCACAAATGAATAGTCGGTCTCTGCAAGGGCAAGTTTCCTTTTATGTCGCGGCATTGTTGGTCAAATATTATCCTTGTTATTGGTGGATTTCATTGGAAACCGATGAGTCAGGCGCATTAAAATTATTGTTTATTGACAATATTTGTCATTTCAAAGGAGCTTATAAAGCCTCAGTCACATATGGCCCCCGGAAGCAACACGATCCAACACAACTCTTTGTTCAGTTCACAGATAGCTGCTTGCAAACAAAGAGTCGTGTTAGATCGTATTGCTTCTGGGGCCCTGTGTGACTGGAGCCTTAGAGAATGAATACACATCAACACGTATTTTTCTTTGAAAAATAAGGAATGCTTTTGTTAAATGGATTAAATATGACGAAATGACATTCTAGTATACCGTAGATCAGCGGCTACGTGCTACCTTTTATAAACTAAAACTTGACTGGATTCCGAGAGGTCGTCTACTTTGAATTAGACAATGACCGTCGCATCCCAAATAGTTCTGCCCACCATGACCAACTTTCGCTTCTGTTTCGCATTTCATCAATCTACTTGAGGGGATCGATGTATGAGATATTTATGAATTGAAGGGTTACAATAAACACGATATAAAGTACTTCCGCAAAATAAAGTGGGTCATGTGACAATCGATCCGTAAGGTGTGTATTGAACTGCGCGCGGACGCAACAATCACAAGCCGTTTCCAACTTGAACAGCATTACATAGGATCATTGAATTGGTGATCGATGTAATTCTAAGGAAATAGATTATTTCGTATTAATAATGTTTAAAAACAATTAATACTTTTATAAGAATCCGGACAACTAAAAAAAAATGATATAAAAAAGGCCTGACAAAAACAACAAACAAACAAACAAACAAACATACAAAACAGACAACTAAAAAAGTACATAAAATGGACTTGGCACCCCCACAAAAAAACTGCCAATGTGAACACAGGCTTACAAAATAAATATAGATATGTAAGTAGCACAAAGCCAGAGTAATGATAAGCAAAGCGCGTTGAGCACTCAGCAATGTGGATACCTCCGCCATATATATTGCATCTATTATTATTATTATCATTATTATCAATACGCTACCCCTAAATCATTTTTGCACGTTACTTTTCCGGCCATGTACCCCCCCCCATTTTTCAAACCCCTGGATCCGCCATCGTTTCGATTCTGATAATGACATACGTGTATGTTTGTTGTTCCACGTCCATTGTGTATCATCAGTTCATCACAGTTGGAAATGATAGGAATTGATTGACAAGTGTCAATGCTAAGCCATGTCACATCGAGAACTAGGTTGCCCTACTTTGACAAAATGTCGCAAGTGACGAATCTTGTGATTTTAGGCAATGGGCGGGTTTACTAATAGATGCAAGTTTTATTCTGCTTTAAAATGAAATCTTCTTGTTGACGACCCAAAAGCTTGCCTGAGGAATGCTCGACGTAGCAACAAGTAGTGTATGCAAACTGAATTCGAAGTAGTCCGATTGCAGTTCAATTGTTACTAGCCTGTTTGAGGAATACCACGTAAAAGCCGACTCATACCTTTGCGTTTTTAGCCTGCGTCGGCCTACCGTTTCTGGAAATTAAAATGCTCCCCTGACGCACAAAGACGCAGGTCATACGGTGGGCTGACGCTCGTCGTACGCTCGTCGAGCGCAAACCGAACGTCAGTCCACCGTCTGATCTGCGTATGCTGTGCTTCCAGAGAGCGTTTTTAATATAAAAAAAAACCAGATAGGCCGACGCAGGCTAAAAACGCATAGATGTGAGTCGGCCTTTAACAATGTTCGTTGGTGCTGAGAAACTTGCCTATTATTTTTGTATTTTTTCTCTTAATACATTGAGCCTCCACCTACAAAAATATTAAAGCTTGATGATTGTGATTTTAGCTTAACAGAGAGTTCTCGAATGATAATCTGCTTAAAATATAACGAGATGCATTATAATATTCGCTTAACAATTATTTATGTGTCATTATTGTTACTTTTCTCAAAGTTTCCTCACATCCTCAGTTCTGTCTTTCGTTTTTTCCTTTAATTGCTTTAATCAGTATATTTCTGTGATTTTTTTTTTCTGGCGGGAGTGGATGGGGGCAGAATTAAGATGCGCACTTATAATCGTGTACACTGTGAATATAGTTAATTGGTTCAGTGGTTCGAGTTCTAATAATAGTCGCGTACTTCCGATGTTTACGTTATACATCTGTAAGGTTTACACTATCTTTTTTTTCTCTATTAAGTATACACTTCTCTATTGTGTCTGAATCTACTGACCCGGTATTTACTTCCTTTTTCGTTGAAAGCTCGATAGATGCACTTGGTAGCAGTGAAAGTAGTGTGATTCCATTATAGTAAAGCCCCGGTCACATAGGACCCTGGAAGCAACACGATTCACCTCGATTCGTTGTTCTGAGGCAGTTAATTGTCAGCTGACTGTGAATTAACAAAGAGTCGGGGTGAATCATGTTGCTTCCGCGGTCCTATGTGACCGGGGCTTTAGGCTCCTAAAAATTGTTGGGTGCCATCAGATTACCGACCCTCAGAAAATGGCACAATCTGAACTTTTTTATTTGCTCTTCACTCCAACTAAACAAATCACAATAAAATCACAAAAACATGAAAAATATAACCTAAAAAGTTATTTTCAGCAAAATTATAAATCAACATATGAAATGTAACTTGAAAATTTATTTGCAGACGTTTATAAGGCTTGTCATTCAATTCCATTCTTATTTTATACATGGAATCTTTAAAAAATGCCAAACTTTTTCCGATTGACCGACTTTCAAAAAAGCCACTTTGGGACATCCAAACGACTGTGTGTGCGTATGAATCAAACAGATGGTTGATGGTGTATATGAGCGAGGATGGACCAAATATTTAGGGCATACATTCCCATTACGATTTTAAAGTTGCCATAAAAATTAAATTTCGCACACTCATGCAGTTATTGTCATTAAAAGCAGACGCGTATCCACTCACTCGGTACAACCATGGATCCGAAGAATTCGCTAGCCCATGATCTTAAAATACTAATAACTTCATACTAGGCCTACTACTACTACTACTACTACTACTACTACTACTACTACTACTACTACTACTACTACTACTACTACTACTACTACTACTATTACTACTACTACTACTACTACTACTACTACTACTACTACTACTACTACTACTATTACTGTGCCCCTCAACTCTGGAATCAGTTACCAACTGTTATTCGTGATTCTCCTACCCTTGAAACATTTAAATCAAGATTAAAACACATTTCTCTTCAACAGTCAATAAATAAATGCTTGGCACATCTTCCTCCATTTTTTGTATTTCGTTCTGCTTGTTTTGATATGTATTGGTTTGTTTTGATTTGATTTGATTTGATTTGATTTGATTTTATTCGTCAGATATGAACATATTATACGATACCATGACAAGGATGACCCATGAAAGCCGAAAGGCTTATTTCCAATGGGGTCCTTACAGTACAGCATACATCATAAAACAAAAATAAAATCCACAAAATACAACAATAATCAATCCAAAGTGTTACATAGAAAAACAGTTGGTAAAAACATCTAACGCCCATGGAACGTTACAGGGTCTGAAAAGACAGTAACAACTCTCGTTTGAAAGTAAATAAACATAAATTATCGAAGGCCCCGAAGGGATTCGGTTTTCAAATATTTCTTGAGTACAATTTTGAAGTGGGGGAAACTTTTAACCAGTTTTATGTGGGTTGGGAGGGAATTCCAAAATTGAATGCCATTGAAATAGAACGAGTTTCCGACCTGATAATTCTCATTCTAATATAATCATTATTTTGCACTTGCTATTAATTCAATCTATACGTATTTGTTATGTTTATATTGTAAAGCGCTTTGAACTTTTCTTTTGGAATTAAGCGCTATGTAAATGTTGTGTATTATTATTATTATTATTACTATTACTATTTCTTCAATTTGATTCAATTCAATTCCAACTCTATTTTTCATCTTCTACCACTACTTCTATTTCTACTTTTAATTCTACTTCTACCTGCTTATGCTATTAAGATTAGTATAGTTGATGATACTTGAAATTTATTCAGTGATCGTATCCACTCTGCAGAATTTTACCCTGCCTTTAGCCCGTTATTATAAGCGCTTTCTGAGGTGTATACCCATTTAATACCCTCGATCATCTGCGTTGGGTTCAGCGCAATGTGAATGAATTTCTTGTCAGAGGAAGTTGACATCATGTATTTTATGCACGTATTTTTTCTGACATTGAGTAATTTTATTTTCATAGGTTTATTCAGCTGACAGCCGTTTATTTTGAGTAGATGGAAATGTTTTGATGTCAGAGGTTTGAGTTCCCGTCATACAACGCAAATTCTAACTTGACATTGCCAAAACAATGATAATATTTATTTCCCATTGGTTCTGTAATTCACATACACTTGGTTCCAGAAGTCGGTGGGTTAACATACTACAAAGATGAATAAAATACATAATAATGAAATTACATGTGTGTAGGGATTGCATATTATGGCACTTTAATTCAATTTTGAGTCTAGCGCAATTGTTCCATATTCTTGTGATTGATACATTACTCAGTTTATTCAATTTTATTTCAATGGGTGTGTTTTTGGCTGAATCTTATTTCATGAGTTGGATAACTCTCATAACCAACATATTTTCATACATCTTTCAATCTATGTGAAAAACACAAAAATATAAAACTAATAAGTGATATATCGTAAATGCGGATCCGAACAGAATTTGTAAGTTTTTACTTCTTCAACCCGTTTTTATAGAACTCGATTTGGAATAATTAAAGGATAAAAGTTTGAAAAAATATAGACAATGTACTGTATGGTCCTATAGAAAGAAAGATATTTTCGCATTTTGGGGACCATTATTTGGCATTAATTTAGCGTGTTGTTATTTTTATGTTTTGAAAGTGTTTGTATGTATCATTCTAAGTGGAAACTTGACCCTGCCCGCGAAATTCGCGGAAATTTCAGCTTATAGCAGTTCAATAGCAATGATCTTTATGGGTATTGAATATTATAACGCCCGCAAGCGGACTTGTTCCCCGAAAATATTTGCTGAAAAAAAATCAGTCATTAGAATGTAAAAAAAAAACCAACACGATCGCGGAATGCAGGTACATTCCTATGATCTCAATGGTCGCTTGATACTTTAACGCCCACAAGCGAACTAATTTCTCCACAAAAGAGAGAAACACACAGATTTTAAGAATGTAATTGTATTTACTCAAGTGTACAAATTACATATGTTAAATGGTGCTCCGTTTGTAAATAGAAGGGAGGGTGGGGTGTCGACCCCTTAACCCGAGATAGATTCGATGTCTTTGGGTATATCGATCTCTCTGTTTTCAAACCGATGTAGGTCTATGGTTGCCAGATGTGTCAAAATGGATCGGGATGGACATAAAGAGTATAATCGAAAGTTCAAGGTGAGGAAATTTTACGTGATATAATTCAAAACTTGTATCTGAGTCAAAATAATTTGGGAGACTATTGGGTGCCACTGTGTAGACCGCACGAGGTGACCCTTGTTGGTTATAGGTGAGACCAGGGAGTTAGATATTTCTAGAATTAAATGATATATATGATAACATACATTAAATCGCTTATATTATAGCAATTATTTTTCATTTGAACATTAAGAATAATTTTTGGTGGTTTAAATGAGTCAAATGAGGTCCACATATGATTTTAAGACCATTCTATCAGCCTTGTGCAAAACTTGTATCTCTAAATCCTCTAAAAACAAATTTGATTTGTAGTTTATTTTTCAGACCCTTTTTGAGAGAATGAGCTGAAAACCACCTTTATTTCATGAAAATGAAAGAAATCAGATGATCTACTAATACTTCAAGTCTGAATGTTATTGTTGTTAACAGTTATTTATACGGTCGGCCGTTTATAAGGGCTCTTTCCTTTCTGACTTTTTTTTTTTTTTTTTTTTTTTTTTTTTTTTTTTTTTTTTT
>BQKZ01000808.1:2847-21768 GCA_036244855.1 Temnopleurus reevesii
TTTGCCAAGTTGCAACGTCGTATCGTAACCATTAGTTTAATGTATTAAAATATGTAAATATTTCTTTCAGGTCCATGCACGGATGACCAGTACATGTGTAACAATGGAAAATGCATTCCATCGTACTATGTGTGTAACTTCTTTCCTGATTGCTATGACTATGACGATGAGAATAATTGTCACGTAGGGAGGACAGGTGAGATTATCACAAATGATTTACAAGTATACTATTTTTCATCTCCTTTGATAATGCGATGTTGTTCACAGTAGTCAGGCCTCATCACACAGCAGAATCAAGTGTTATCCAAATCTCATTGGTACTGGCATCAGGGATTATAATTATTACCATATTTTACGATTAATTAGTTAAAGGGATTTACAATCGAAATGTTTCACATGCAGACGAAAGATATTTGTCATATTTTTACTGGGATGAGCTTAATATCTGCACATTTACGAGAACACAATACAGGTTGACACTGATATTGCAATTTCTCAACTTTTAATGCCACTGCATGGGGACAATGCCAAGATTCAAAACACGACTCGAACATGAGGGAAAACAGTAATTATTCAATCAAAGATCAACAATGGAAGCCTCATTAATGGAGGCCCCCAATATGACGCGGCAAGTTGATGCTTTTGCCTCATTCGTATTTAGCATAGATTTCTCTCTTGGCATTTTCTTGCCCCGATCAAGAAGAATTTAGATTTGTCACTGCCATCTTGCGACGCACCTTTCTACAAATCAATGATATGCCCCTGCTTCCATGTATCTGGCATTATAAAAGTCTGTAGTATTATGAAGTAGTAATGCAGTATCATGGGGTCTTTTGAGGTTCATTAAGTACTCTTGGGGTACCCGTAAGCACACTTGATGAAACATTTAGTACTCGCTTGTTATCGCGATGTACTCTTGAGGTAACCTGAGCTACTACTGCAGTATTCTAAGGTATTACTGCAATATTTTTAGGGTACTACTGCAGTACTTTAGGGTATTACTACAGTAGTTTATGGTACGGCTGCAGTATTTTAGCGTACTACTGCAGTACGCCATGACATTATTGCAGTAATGTGATCTGAGGTACTTAGAAAGTACTTTATTCCAAATTTGCAGTAATGAACTCCCTGAATGCATGTAATTATCGCTGAAGCTTGTGTAATTGTATCAATTAAAGTGCTTAGAATAAATCAGGACCATGATGTAAAATAGTATTGAACTGATCGTATTATCATCTTTAGATACATTGAAAAGTTTGAATAAAGTCATATTGATTTTTTTTCTATTGCAGAAAATGTTGTTTTAGTGGAAGGATCACCCGTTATCATCAGTAATCCGTCGTATCCAGACCCGTATGCCCCACATGTCAACCAATATTTCAATATTACCACACAAAATCCTGACCATTTTATTCGCATAAGAACCCTGGACTTTGACCTAACCCTTGAATCTGTGCTAGTGTTTGAGTATGCTGAATTTTACGCATACGAATACAATTTTGGTCTTTTCTACGAGCCACAATATGCACAGCTCTATTACTATGGGAACAACCCAAGGGAAGTTTTCGACATTGCTGTCAATGCAACATTAGTGCATTTCGTCGCGGAGAGGTATGGCGGTGGGCGGGGATTCCAATTTGAAGTATCCGCAATACAACCATCTGGTAAGTATACTATCCAAATTTTTTTCCATCAAGTGTCATTGTAATAGTGGAATTGTTTTGGTTTGTCTAATAATGTATATCCCGCTTTTTTCTAGCTGCAAGGGTGACCACAATTCTACCAAAACTGAGAAAGTTTTCAAACAAGTTTGTACAATTTATATTGGTAGTAAAGGCAGTTGTTAGGGTATCAATTACCATTAATGATATTCCTCAATTGACTTTAAGTCTGATGAACTTCAAATTGATCAAAGTTGAATAATTTTTTGTTGTTTTTTCAGACACGAAATGTTTTCTTTTGTATGTCTTTGACAACACTTACTATAAATTGTCATTATTTGATTTCTCCTAAAAGCCTTTGAGCTGACACCATGCAGTGAAGGTAACTTCCAATGCCCCGTCGATGGAAAATGTGTTCCAACGTATTTTACTTGTGAGGCTCCTAATGCATTTTTTGACTGCGCTGATGGAGCGGATGAGGACGAGGAATATTGTTCAACGCAACCGACCAATTGTAAGTCATTCATTCTTTGGTATCAGTGCACATAAATGTAGAATTACTAAATGTACAAGAAAAATTTGGATTCCTGTTTCCAAAAGAACACAATATCACACATCTTTCAGATTAGTGTTTGCAAGACTTATATATGAATCTCCCCACTCTTTCAACCATGTCAACAGTAAAAAAAACATCTTACTCTCTTTCCTCCACTTTTGCACCTGCCAATGGGATTCCTAAGTAAAAAACCAAGGATAGTTTTAATTCTTCGCAATCATTGGCCCCAAGGTTTGGAAATATCCCCCCCCCCCCTTATTTCTCCGCTTTGTATCCTCTGGAAAACGCGCGGTATAGATCAAATATTGTTATCATTATTCCTACTATTGTCAGTATTTATTAATTTAATTTCACAATTTTGTGATCTTTTCATGTGAGCAGATCTTATTTCTGAAAAAAAAACCTTACAATAAAGGTAAAGCTTCTTCTTCTTTTTTTTTTTTTTTTTTTTTTTACAACCAACCAGTACCCACGTAATCTCAAATAGTAAGAATCGGACATTACACCACATGATCTTTCTTTTTCCATTTTTTTTTTTTATTTTCAAGCAAAATGAAAACATGAATAAGAAAAAAACAGTTCTAGCAATAGAAAACAGATGATTAAAAATGATATAAATGTATTACAAACGGAGATGCATATAATTTCTCGATCATCAATCAGAAGAATTTTATTCTTAATTACAGAAAAGAAAGTGCTTTAACATTATTTGAAATCATTTCCATCATGGATTTTCCTAAAAAGTCCCGGTAACATATCCATCCACCTCGCTGTATTTTTTCAAATATATTGAGGTCCCAGAGAAAGAAAATAGCATTAGTCTATTGACGAGTTTCTTTTTTACTTTCATGATATTTTATTAGTTGTTTTTAGTGAGGTTGAAATGTTTTCATTTGCATTCTTTATGTACAGATTGGCCGCCTACTCCAGGGAATTGCACGGGTTTGGATTATGAATTCCAATGCGATGATGAACAGTGTGTGCATGGTGGTTTTAGATGCGATCATATAATTGACTGTCATGATCGAAGCGACGAAGCGGACTGTAAGTAGTTCTATGTAAATCTACTTTTTATTCAAATCTCTGACACATGGAGAAAGTCAGATAAGTCCGCTCTTAAGCACCATCTTCAATTTTTTTTCATGACGCTCTTCTCCCCCTACCCCCCCTCCAAAAAAAAAATAGAAAAGGAGATTCTTCACAAATGATCTGCCTTAACAAACAAAACAAGAAAGTCCGGACTGCAGTGATACTGGTCAGGGAGAGTACATTTATTTGGAAATTTGCAATACTTTTTTTTTTTTTAATATGTTTAATTGAATTAATGCAATTACAATATTTACATACAATTACAAAAGATTGGTCAAGTAATACATTTCCACAGATATAACAGTAAATAAAAACATCCAAAAACTTTCAGCATATGCAATCAGAAGTGAGAAAAGTCTCTAAACATAAATGCAAAATAGCAAATCACGCCTTTGAACTGGGCATTAGCAGTCATTTTGAACATCAAACAGCAATCATAAGATTATAACATAGAAATATAACACATTTACAAAACGATGATTAAACATAGTACTTAAAAAAATGAAAAAAAAAAAAAATTAAAAAAAAGAAATAAGCAAAAAGTATAATATAATTTTTTTTTATATATAATACAATCAATAGTCATGAGAATGTAACATAGAAATACAAAGTATATTCCGTATGGAGATTGATATTTGCAATACTTAGGATTGATTAGACGATGTAGGAGCTTTACATTAAATGCCAGATATTTGGGATTATCATGAACATTACAGATAGTCCTTTGAACTTAATACAAAGTCAGTCAATGAACTCACAAGCCCGTGATGTTTGTGTTACATAGATAAATGTGTCAATGTATCTTGTAACATTATTTTTCATGGGAGTTATTTAATATTTTAACGGTGTTGCATATTCTTATTTAATTTTAATATTTTCAATGCACGTTACATATATTACAGGCCCATGTGAAGGGGACAATGTGTTTGACTGTGGGTCTGGTGATCTGTGTATACCGGCTGTATACGTTTGTAACTGGGAAATTGACTGCAACAAAGGAATAGACGAAATGTCATGTGGATCAGCAGAAACCACAGGTAAATCAAATTAATTACAACTGAAATGCTTAGCCTTTTACACCACACTCTTATCTTAGAAAGGAATGCACGAAGTACAAATAAAAATTACATTGTATTTGTTTATAAGTTCGAGATTATTATGTACTGATGATATTTATGTTTCATTGTCTGAGATGTAGAAACTAATTTAGGTATTATTTAATTTCTACTCATACCTACGGAAAGAAAATTTCTCCAGAAGAAAGATGTAGAAAGCATTGGAAATATCCTGTAGATTAAATTAATTCAAAATGCGTACTGAAGATTGTTCTTCCCAAGAGGAACGAAATTTCGTTCCCTCCGAAACCAAAAGAAATCAATAAAATTTCCTTTTACAGATTCTCGAACTTTAGCTGTAGGCCAGTCTGTGAACATCTCATCTCCTAACTACCCCGACGATTTTGGAATTAATGCCTACTATCTATTCACCTTTGAGACTGATCCTGGATATCTAATTAAGGTAAAACTTGCCATTCGGCAGAAATTTTAACTACCTCTGCTGCTTCTTATCAACATTTGGTGATATTAGCTATGAATATACTGCACATTATAACATATAGCATTCACACTTTGCTATTTCAAAATTTATACAAAGATTCCTTGCCATTATTGCATTCAAATTTGACCATACCATTATAAATCGTGTTCACATAAGAAATTGTTTTATCACTGCCTTACAATTTGCCCTTTTCAACAGATCGATGTATATAACTTCTCAATATCAATTGGAGGCTATGTGACAATAGGCAACGGACTTGATCCAGATGTCCACAATTCAGCTATTGTGTCAATCCAACACTTTAGTGAACCAATGTCTGTAACCTCGGAATCAAACACCTTGTGGATTGACATCCACGCAGGCCCATATGGATCAGGAGTTTTCTATGCTGCAGCTACTTCTATAGGTATGGTTTTACTTTACCCACCCCACTGTTAATGATATCAATTTGTGTTCATTTTCACCATGCAAACATACATGTTTTAAGTAGTGGATCAACGAAATACCCCACCTCGTAGAACTTGTTTGGAGGACATTCTCAGACAGAAACCTAAAATGAATGTTAAATGTGTTACAATTAAAATAAGGCTTTGTTCAGTAATTCTTTTTTTTTTCAGTGGTATTTCGTTAAAATCTAATCCCAATATTTGAATGTGTACCTTTTCTTAAAGAATTACTGTCGTAAAAAGATAGTTATACTGCCATGAGGTCTTGTATCACATCAATGAAAATAAATATGACACAGCACGTCAGCATAGTCGTTTATACTCCGGACTATAGGAGGTACTCATTTAAATTTGCGGTATTACTAAGTTTTTGGCGATATTACTGTAGTAGTGCTGCAGAGCTATTAATTTAATCATTGTGTGGTACTCACTTGTCAATTTTGTGACAGAGTACTTCATAAATCAGAGGAAGCACTTCTTACACTTTACCTAAAACAAGGCTACAAAAACATATTACTAAACCGTTGAACATCCGTAATACTATTCCACTACTTCCTCCGTATCAACATACAGTGATACCAGCAAAGTACATAATAATAATAATAATAATAATAATAGATGCAATTTATATAGCGCATGTATCCACTCTGCTGAGTGCTCAAGGCGCTTTACGTTATTATTACCCTGGCTTTAGCCCGGGAGCCATTCACGGCGCACTTGGCATTTCAAAGAATGAATATTCCTGCCAGGTACACATTCACCTCTCCTGGGTTGAGTGCAGCACAATGTGGATGAATTTCTTGCTGAAGGAAATTGACGCCATGGGTAGGATTCGAACCTACGACCCTCTAGTTGAAAGACGAGAGTCACGACCACTACACCACGACGCCTCCACCATCAGTAATACTGCAGTATTTCGGAGTACCATTTCAATTACTACCCATAAACTACTGCAGAAGTACTGCAGTACATCTGTAGTACCATTCTAGTACTACTAGTAAAGTACAGCAGTACTCCCGCAGTACATCCGTTGTATCATTCCAGTCCTACCAACAAACAACAGCGATGCAGTACATCCATATGACCATTCCAACACTAACGCAGTACTTCTGCATTATCTCAGTGAATCGAGTACTGCCTTAACCCTAACTAGGCCGGGGTATTTTGGGAGTTCTCATAGTCGGGGGGGGGGGGACCCCTTCTGTTTTCAGCTGTCGATCGCGCTATCGCCGCGAACATTTGCACGCGAGTAGAGTATCATGTAAACTACAAATTCGCGTCAGTAGATTTCTGAAAACCTGTTGTTTTACTATTTCTAATTAATTAATTTTTGTTGTTTCATGAATTAAATGCACTTTGTGCTCTCAATCACAAATTATTGGTGATATGAAGCTAACTTTTGGTATAGGTATTCCTGGTATCATATCTTACAATTCAATAAAAAAAAAAAGTACATTGCAAATTTTTAATTCGTATGTTTTTATTGTTTTTTACCTTTTGTTTTCTATTGTTTTTTTGAAGAAAAAAAATAATTGCAAATATTTTTTCAAGCATAAATAAGCTAAAATAAGTTGATTTTAGCCACTGCCAGTAAAAATGTGACTTTTTTTTAAAACACAATGTTGATTGACTTTGTTAAAATATCACGTTTTTGAGCAGTTTTGAGGACTGGTTGACATGCGTGTGTAAAATGTTGCGTAACGTCGTAATGGTAGGTTTGATTTACGTAAAAATGGTCTTAAAACTTGCGGGAGACTTTAAGAAAAGAAGTAAACAGTCATTGAACGCTGTGAAACAATCGCGAATCCCGTTGGTGGTAGCTAGTTAGGGTCAATTAGACGCATCATGCGAGGCCTAGTTCACGAGTAAAACAATGTGATCAGCAAACATAAGAACACATTTGGCTGCTACAAGGCTTACGATCAGGACCATAGGCTGGACGTACGAAACCTAAATCGATTGACGAAGCAGCAGTTTATTTGCATTTAACTCCTTCAAGCCCAAGTAAAGTTTTCTTAAAGATGAAGAAATGTGACTTCTGGGGACGTTTATCAATACATGTAATTCTTATACACATTTTGAGACCATAGCATATTTTTTCACGAACTGATTTCTTTGGAAAATTTGAATTTGACCGTTAAATCATATTTAGTGCCCTCTCTTGGTTAGAGCATTATTTTGCTCGTTATCGAGCACATACAAAGTTATTTCCGAGATTTGACAATAAAATGATATAGAAATATACACAACAATTAAATTCTGAAATTTTCATCCAATTCTGATCATGGGAAGTTGTCCTTTATCGAGAAATAACATATTGAAATAGTGTGGTGCAGCACCACACTAAAAAGAATTGCACATTTTAGGTTATAGTTTTTCCCAAACTCGTTCATTTTTCGCAGAATGTTTTGTGCAATATGTTTATGTTTAATACTATATTTCATTTCATATAGATTTGAAGACAAAATCTGGTAATAAGAATATTCGCTTTTACCAAAACTTTACTTGGGCTTTAAGTAGTAGTCATCAAAAGGTTGGATAAAGATTTATTGGGTAAATTTTGTGCACTGCTAGGGATTTTGAAATTTCAGATCTGAGAAACCCTTTAAGGGGTTTGTTTTATATGTCTGATTAATGATTAGCGATTTGCGAAGTAACTTTGAATGATATTTTCCCCTGTCTAATAAATGTGTAAATAACCGGGTTGCACTGACTCAAACACTCGTGCTTTATCAAAAGTACACAGCTTTATTTCTTTAGATATTAATTTACTTGTCTTTGTTCAAACATTGGCTCCTGTCAATAAATTCTCTCTTTCATATTTGTCTCTTAATATTACGAAAGAAAATCCTTGTGAGGAGGGGCAATTTCTGTGTAATGATGGAACATGTATCGATGGTCGATGTGATTACGTTGATGACTGCCCAACAGGAGAAGATGAATTAAACTGCGGTAAGTTGTAAGAAATTTCACGACACAAATATTTTCTAACCCATTTACCTTCATCAATGTAATTTTCGACATCAGGTATCACCCTGGGCTTATTGTAACAGATTGATCAATGGTGAATTTACAATTTAGTTTATTTCATCATATCATATAAAAGCTCGTTTTTTCTTATCGCTGCCTTTTAGCAAAACTTTGTTATAACAGATCAATTTACTGTTTAATGTATCACTATCAAACGGAAACAAAAGAAAACGACCAAATAAAAAGTCATACGTTTTGCAAAATCCCCGATCGAAAAATATAATTAAACGGTTACTCCACGATAAGAATAACTTACTTTGATTAAAAGCGCACGAATTAGACAAACTTTAAAAACAAAGTTTGAGAGAAATCGGACAATAAATAAAGAAGCTACGAATTTTGAAAAATATCTAAAATAATTTGGCAAATGGCAACTTTGGATCACGTGACTCAACATGGTGATGACATAGGTTCGTCACTTATCTACAATTGGCTTATTATATATCATTGCTTTTTAATCCATTATTTTTTGTATATCTTTGTTAGCGAATTAAATTATAAATTCATCAATTATCAAGTAGTGTATAGCTTCAAAATATGTCTTGTGTTAAAGATGAAGTAATGAATTATCGAATAAATATAATTCTAATAAACAATTAATATTAATGACCTTATAATTCATAAAATAAATTTCTCTAATTAAGAGGATGTATATATTTTCAACACTATACTTTAATGACGTACTACCTAGTTCTAACGATTTTGATTATGATATTAATTGAATGCTTAGATATGAACATTCATATTTCAGTAATTTTTTTCTTTTGGATAATATTGTTTTTTGTACAATTGTTATGTTTCTTATTGTTTTTCAAATCCTAATTTCTTCTTTTGGTATTATTTTTGTAATTGTATTTCTAAAAGGAAAATATAAATATTTAGTGTTGAAAATATCTTTTTACTTGAAACATTTGTTTCATGGAGCACACTGACATTTTCACCCACATTGACTGATGTTAATATTCAAGATCAAATATTGTGGAATAACTCTTTAATAATAATAGATAGAAGTGTTGTTTTTAAATAAAAATGGATAGAAAAGGCATCATTAAAATCCAACACTTGTTTGACGACCAACAAAATATCTATGCACTCCTACAGAAATATAACGTACAGTGTCATTTTTCTGAGTATTATTCAATAATCTCTGCTTCACCCAATGTATGGAAAAAAGGTGTTTGGCAACGTCAGGTTGAAAATGAAACTCCCGAAGAGCATTTGTTAACCAATTTAAACCTAGTTACTAAAGTATGTAAATATGTTCATCGCATGTCTGTCGAAAACATCTTTAAGACTTCACAAATAAAATGGAATGCTTTTTTTATCTGAGACTGATCTAGATTGGGAAAAGTTATGTATCATTCCATTTAAATGTTGCCTTTTTACAAAGTTAAGATATTTTCAATTCAGAATTCTACATCGAAATATGATTGGTAAAGCCGACTTTAATTTATGATCATTTCGTTCAAGGGACGTTGAAACGATTTCACATTTATTTTGGGACTGCCCCGTAACACACCAATTCATTCAGGAATTTAATATTTAAATTCTAGATAATAAAGTGCCCTAAATTAAAGATGTTTTTTTTTTATTTGGTTTTCCACATGGATAAAACTCTAGTTATAATTGTGTACTTCTATATGTAAAGTACTATATATTATCCACTAAACACAAGTCCGAGAACTTATCTGCGCTTTCCTTTTAGGCCATGCTTAAACGAGTTTATGAAGTAAAGATATTCATTTATACCAGAAATAAAAAGTTTGTTTTATTGTTAGATAAATGGAGACATGCTCAAATTATGTATTTGTGCCACAACATTTTGTATTTATTTTTGGTTTGCTTCTGATTTTGAATGAATGCAAAACAATCTTTCGTTTAAAGAAAAAAAAAAAGAAAATATATTCCTTTATCAGACATTTCACTGGTAGCCGTAAGTTTAATGTCATGAAAGCGTAATTCCAACACGAAACACATATTTCGTATTAAACAAATTGTTTGTTAAAATCATATTTATAAATGTAATTTCATTTTCTCTTCTTTATGAACAATATTTCAGAAGTTATAATCAAGAATATACATTTGACTGAATGAATTCGTTGAGAAGAGGAATATTGTTTTTGCGTCCAAAATCTTTAAAATAGAGCATAAAAAGATATGATTCACTTATCATAGAGAAGTGACGAACCTTGGTCATCAATACGTCTGTCACGTGACTTAAAGTTGCCAATTTGCTAAAAATATAATTGTTTTGAAATCATTTAGATATTTTTCAAATATTCATTACTTTTTGATCTGTTGTCCGTTTTCGCTCAATTTTTGTTTCATCTGTTTGTCAGATTTTTGCGCATTCAATCAAAGCAAGAAATTGTTGGCATGGAGTCCTTCTTTAAAGATCCACATATGAATAATGTTCGTTACCGTGTATGTAGGCTATAGGCTCTTACAGCTCTTTAACTCGTTTTCATGATGTGTTTGCCAAATTAACTTGTCTGTAGTTTTCATCAAGTAAATATGTTAATAAAATGTCTTCATGACCTCTTTTGCCCTAATTTTTTTTCTTTAGACATAGCGATTAATTAAATATCATGTTTTTAAAGTTCCATTTCCAATTTGCAGGTCCATGTACTGATTCGCAGTTCGAATGTCAAAGTGGAAAATGCATTCCAGACTACTATGTTTGCAATTTATATGACAATTGTCCTGATTTGGATGATGAGGTTGGATGTGCAGACGGGAAGACAGGTAAACAACACATGCATTGTAATCAGATACGACTTAAAAAGAAGAGCCTACCCCAATACAATTCAATTTTTTTATTTACAGAAGCAGAGAAATAGTGAGCAAAATTTTTTTTAAAAAATGAAGAAAATTGGAAAATTAATAAAAAAAAAAAGTTAGGGATTTTTAAGAATTTGAAAAACGTATTGCCAATTATATAACATCATGAGTGCACAACCAACGAGAATTTTCTTTATAGAAATTCCTTATGTGTACAGAAAGATGCAATGTTTGTATGAATTTAAACGTGCAAATAGTTGATATAAATATCTATCCTGAAAATATTCTATGAATAAAGTTTTGAGGAAATCATATCTATGGGGAAAATGTAACATCAGTTGTGCACCTATGACAACATCAGTTGCCAATCTAAATATGTAAACATTCATGAATTTCCTTTTTTGTTCATCAGATTTTCTGCTCCTGTTTTCACAAATATGTTCGGGTAGACTCTCCTTCTAATCCAAATCTCATCGAGATTTTAGATCACTTCAGTATGGGGATGGTGGGGGGGGGGTTATATGCATCCCTTCTGTTTTGGCCGTTGATGGCAGGTACTTGGTATATTTCATAAACCGCTCGACTACCGCAGTCAAATGTTAAAAAAGCCTTACTAATTGTGTAAAATTATGCTGATTTATGCAGCACAAAAAAAAAAAAAAAAATCATCAAATAGGTTCCTAACATCCTTATCTTATGTGTAGAAGTGTATAGTAATTTTCATGAACATATTGACACTAAAATTTATTTCTTATACACCTTACTCTTTTAATCAATGTCCAATGTAATTTTTCAAACTTCTTATTTAAATTTCTTCGATGGAAATTTTTGATCACATCGTGAGAGTCATATGCACAAAATGTTTTAATGATTTTAGCCAGATGATAAAAAAGATTAAAATAGATTCATGAATATTAACTGAAGGTTTAATCGCCATTTAACATGAAATCACATTTCTGAACCATTTTCGGGCAGAATACGACGGAATCACTTATTCCGTTGTCGCATATTTGGTCTAAAAAATTATGCGGGACTTGACACATAACGAACAAAAAAAAAATCATGGCGTGAGCATTTCGTGTTTTATAATTTTCGCTGAAAATGTTGAAACAGACCTTAAATGCGTCCCTCCAATTGAAATTGTTGATCATTTTCTTTACGATAATGTTAACGCATAGGTAAATTTTTCTAAGGAAATGATATATGAAAATTAAAGATTGAAGTAATATTGAGTAACCCTAATTAGTACACATAATACATCTGACGTTAAGGTACTGTTTTTGAGGATACTCCTTTCGTGTAAAACTAAATCAAAATAATACTTTCTCTTTGCAGCAAATCTTATCTTGAGGGAAGGATCGTCGATGATGATAAGTAACCCTTCCTATCCCGAACCATATCCTCCACATCAAACACTTTTCTGGAGTATCAGGACAAGCAATCCAGATCACTACATTCGTGTTAATACTCTTGATTGGGACCTCGTCGTTGATTCTAACTTATTCTTCGAGTATTCTGACTACTTTGGATACGTTTACCCAACCAATGTTTACCTTGAGCCACATTATACGCGATGGTTTGAACACCGTTACCACCCTCGAAATTTCACCATTGCGGTAAACAGAGCCGATGTCCACTTCTATCCCGGAAGATACGGCGGCGGACGTGGCTTCCTCTTCGAGCTTACCGCGGTAGCTGATTCTTGTAAGTGCATTTTTGGATATGCAAAAATCATGAAATATTTACTGGCTTAGAAATTAGAGTATGAGTAGAAAATTACTGAACACATTATGGCCGCGTACGAGAAAAGGGTATACAGTCCGCGGTGTGGTACACTTTCCAATTGAAGCAAGCAAACACTGGTATATATTTCAGGATATGCGTGTATGGAAAACAGATTCAGAAAGTATCTTAAAAGCTCATATTCTATTTTGTTTTGGTACTGATTTTTATCCATTTTTGATTTGTTGAGTAATATGGTGCCATGAACAACAGTCATCAAAAACCTTTACGATGGTGTGATTTAATAAGTGATCTGCATCTTCCCATATTTTTCATAGTTGCGCCTTAAGCATTTTTTTTTAAAGTTGATTTTGCGACACATGAATCGTATTGTTATTATTATTATTATTCTGNAAAAAAAAAAAAAAAAAGACGTTATGGAAAATATGTGGCATGCATTTTTACCCGACGAACTTTATGTAATGTAGACTTTTTTCTATTTCTTGTTTGCCACATTTAAAGACAAATGAAATGAATAAAAACTGTATATACATGTATATAGTTTGTTTTCGGGTTAGACATTCAGTTGAAAACATCCAAGTATTTGGCCGTCAGAAAAAAAAAATTATCATATTTTTCCAGGGGGTGGGTTTTAAAGATTTTTTTGACAACTTTGTATTTTCTTTTTACTGTTGTGCGCGTTTTGACAAAATGATTAAATACTACTGCAGTAGTATTGCATCATTTTATTGCTGTCGTACGTCTGTATACACATGCACATTTGACAGAATGCTAACAATTTGAGCAGCAAAGTTAAGCACGAACGTCAAGAGTCCGCGTTAAAAAACTCGTTTTTCATGGATTGCAAGTTTTTAGGGCCAGTTATTATGTTGATAAAGTTTCGTTCTAGCGGAATATGATATATAATATATCATAATCGAAATATATATACAATACTACAATAATTTTACAATGTTTTTTTTTTGGGGGGGGCCCGATACACTTTGACAGTTCAACCACTTTCATACATGTCGCGTTATGCACCGCCGTTTTTATAATTAAAAGGGAGAACTCAAACGAAATTAAAAATCTGAAGAGCAACATACTCCCCTAACCAGCAGGGCAAATGGTTTTATAGCAGTTACATTCGTCGGAGTTTGAGAACAAAAGGCAAAACATTGGGAATCATCTGCCTTGCAAAATTCGCGAATATTCTTCCATTGCACATATACCTACATAACAGCTTCCTGTCTTAGATTGAAATGTAAGAATATTGATGCTTTTGTTTCACTATTTTAAAGCATATATTTCTCGATTGGCCATTTTTTGTTTACTCCCATGATTTTTCTTTTGCTTATAGAAATGCCACTACCATCTTGCAACGTCCCTTTCTCAGTGATATGCCCCTGCTTCCATGTAACTGGCCCTATAAAAGTTTGCAGTATTATGACGTAGTAATGCAGTATCACTAGTACTTTTAGGGTACCCTGAATCACACTTGATGAATGTACTCTTGAGGTAACCTGAGGTACCGCTGCAGTATTCTGGGGGTACTACTGCAGTATTGTAAGGCATTACTGCGGTATGCCATGAAATTTTTTCAGTATTCTGAGGAACTTAGGAAGTACTTTATTCCAAAGGTTTAGACTTTATGACAAATGTTTCAAGTGAAATTTGTCACACCACCTCGATAGCATTGCAGAAATTCTTCCAACTAAGGGAGATATCTGTAGTACGTTATCGTACAACTGTGATCCGATGGTAGAAAATTGCTGTAAGTGATGCGTTGGAAATTGTTTATTTTCATTGATATGACAGAATTATTTTAGGGATTCAACAAAGTACCATGAGATCCAGGTACCACGTACCAAAGCTCGATCATAATACCACTCCAATACTACAGCAATTCTACTGCAGTAAATTAATAATACTACTGCAGAACTAAATAAACTAAATGACTGCGTGCTGTAGCACTTACTAACGTAGTACTTGAGCAGTATTACCACACTATTATCGCATTATTAAGGCAGCACAACCCTAATCCTACAGCAGAACCATCGCAATACAACTCCAGTACTACATGCTAAAGTATACTGCAGCAGTACTATCGGGTACTTCAACATTACTAAAACAGTACTACAACAATACTGTTGCAGTATGGAGACAGATACATGCCGTTATTACCAACTACATGCTGCCAGTATGGAGTAATTTGAAAAGAGGTTTTCTTCCAAAATGAAACCTTTAGATATAAGAACAGACGGAGTATTATTTCTTCTCATTGTACAATGCATTGGTGTAACAGACACTAACACTCTCTGAAACAGATGCTTGACTTGAACAACATTTCTGGACATACTGTATACTGAAACAACTGACATTTTCCTGCATAAATCAATGCTTAATATGTTATCTTTAAAGGTAGGGGCGGGGGCTCACTAAAATACTGCTGTGGTATTTTGATTGTCACACAAAAGAGGAAATCAACCATGGAATGATAAGGTAACAATAAAGGGTTAAAGGTCATATTCCACACCCATACTGTGAAATAAAACTCACTCACATATATATATTGAAGAAAACGCCTCAAAGTATAAATGAGATATTTGAAAATTTAGCTGTCTGAAATTATATATTTTTCCATCAACCTCCGAACATTCTTTTTAGAAATTCCTTGTGGGGAAGGGCAATTTCAGTGTAATGACGGAACCTGTGTTGAAGGTCGGTGTGATTACGTTGATGACTGTTGGACAGGAGAAGATGAATTGAATTGTGGTAAGTTTACTGACAAAAATGTATTGTTAATTTGTTTTGATTAAATTTGCATTAAAGATTTATTTTCTTTTTTCATAGACGTCATCAATACAAAATAACATGACACAGTGATAGAATCAAAGGAGGCAAGTACCCTGGAAGCATTGCTTGTGACAGCTTTTACAACAAACAGCGTTAAACAAAATTATCTTTTTAAAGGAGAGCTGAGAGAAAATTATTATTTCAAGAAAACAAAACAAATTAAGGATAAAACGAGATGGATAAAGGGAAAAATGTTTGAGATATAAATGGTCAGAAAGAAGTAGAGCAAGCTGAGAAGAATGAGATAATTTTGGCATTGTTAGTGAATATTGATGACAAGAAAAGAGCATCTAGTGTATTAAACATTTGACAGCAAGCATTTCAGTTGCAGGTATTAATCATGTTGGTGTAGGACATTGAACACACCAGTACATTAATAATGTTAAAACTTATGATTTTCCTTCAAACACTTTTCGACATCCAGAGGTAGCCGTAAGGTCAATAATCAAAACAGACTCGTCACTGAGTGTGTTTTACCATCACGATCGCTGCTTGTGAACAATATTCAGCTTTATTTATCAATCTATAATATTGTACATTAATTCCCATTAGGATATAAACGCTTAATTCTGGCAAAATGATGTTCAGCAGATTGTTCAATAGAAACATATTTTTGTAACTGAATTGCATCGGAACATGCTCACATTTCATGTTCTCCTATTGGCGGAACAGCCCCCCCCCCCCCCTTGAATTTACAGTTTCGACGTTTGCCAAGTTGCAACGTCGTATAGTAACCATTAGTTTAATGTATTAAAATATGTCAATATTTCTTTCAGGTCCATGCACGGATGACCAGTACATGTGTAGCAATGGAAAATGCATTCCATCGTACTATGTGTGTAACTTCTTTCCTGATTGCTATGACTATGACGATGAGAATAATTGCCACGTAGGGAGGACAGGTGAGATTATCACAAATGCATTACAAGTATACCATTTTTTAATCTCCTTTGATAATGTGATGTTCGTCACAGTAGTCAGGCCTTATCACACATCAGAATCATGTGTAGTCCAAATCTTAATGGTACTGGGATAAGCGACTATAATTATTACCATATTTTACGATGAATTAGTTAAAGGTATTTACAATCGAAATGTTTCACATGCAGACGAAAGATATTTGTCATATTTTCACTGGGATGAGCTCACTATCTACACATTTACTTGTGTGGCTTAACAGTGTGCGGGCTCTAGAATAAGCCAAGAATTAATCAAAAGTGACATAGGAGAACACAATACAGGCTGACACTGATATTGCAATTTCTCAACTTTTAATGCCACTGCATGGGGACAATGCCCNCAAGTTGCAACGTCGTATCGTAACCATTAGTTTAATGTATTAAAATATGTAAATATTTCTTTCAGGTCCATGCACGGATGACCAGTACATGTGTAACAATGGAAAATGCATTCCATCGTACTATGTGTGTAACTTCTTTCCTGATTGCTATGACTATGACGATGAGAATAATTGTCACGTAGGGAGGACAGGTGAGATTATCACAAATGATTTACAAGTATACTATTTTTCATCTCCTTTGATAATGCGATGTTGTTCACAGTAGTCAGGCCTCATCACACAGCAGAATCAAGTGTTATCCAAATCTCATTGGTACTGGCATCAGGGATTATAATTATTACCATATTTTACGATTAATTAGTTAAAGGGATTTACAATCGAAATGTTTCACATGCAGACGAAAGATATTTGTCATATTTTAACTGGGATGAGCTTAATATCTGCACATTTACGAGAACACAATACAGGTTGACACTGATATTGCAATTTCTCAACTTTTAATGCCACTGCATGGGGACAATGCCAAGATTCAAAACACGACTCGAACATGAGGGAAAACAGTAATTATTCAATCAAAGATCAACAATGGAAGCCTCATTAATGGAGGCCCCCAATATGACGCGGCAAGTTGATGCTTTTGCCTCATTCGTATTTAGCATAGATTTCTCTCTTGGCATTTTCTTGCCCCGATCAAGAAGAATTTAGATTTGTCACTGCCATCTTGCGACGCACCTTTCTACAAATCAATGATATGCCCCTGCTTCCATGTATCTGGCATTATAAAAGTCTGTAGTATTATGAAGTAGTAATGCAGTATCATGGGGTCTTTTGAGGTTCATTAAGTACTCTTGGGGTACCCGTAAGCACACTTGATGAAACATTTAGTACTCGCTTGTTATCGCGATGTACTCTTGAGGTAACCTGAGCTACTACTGCAGTATTCTAAGGTATTACTGCAATATTTTTAGGGTACTACTGCAGTACTTTAGGGTATTACTACAGTAGTTTATGGTACGGCTGCAGTATTTTAGCGTACTACTGCAGTACGCCATGACATTATTGCAGTAATGTGATCTGAGGTACTTAGAAAGTACTTTATTCCAAATTTGCAGTAATGAACTCCCTGAATGCATGTAATTATCGCTGAAGCTTGTGTAATTGTATCAATTAAAGTGCTTAGAATAAATCAGGACCATGATGTAAAATAGTATTGAACTGATCGTATTATCATCTTTAGATACATTGAAAAGTTTGAATAAAGTCATATTGATTTTTTTTCTATTGCAGAAAATGTTGTTTTAGTGGAAGGATCACCCGTTATCATCAGTAATCCGTCGTATCCAGACCCGTATGCCCCACATGTCAACCAATATTTCAATATTACCACACAAAATCCTGACCATTTTATTCGCATAAGAACCCTGGACTTTGACCTAACCCTTGAATCTGTGCTAGTGTTTGAGTATGCTGAATTTTACGCATACGAATACAATTTTGGTCTTTTCTACGAGCCACAATATGCACAGCTCTATTACTATGGGAACAACCCAAGGGAAGTTTTCGACATTGCTGTCAATGCGACATTAGTGCATTACGTCGCGGAGAGGTATGGCGGTGGGCGGGGATTCCAATTTGAAGTATCCGCAATACAACCATCTGGTAAGTATTTACTATCCACATTTTTTTCCATCAAGTGTCATTTTAATAGTGGAATTGTTTTGGTTTGTCTAATAATGTATATCCCGCTTTTTTCTAGCTGCAAGGGTGACCACAATTCTACCAAAACTGAGAAAGTTTTCAAACAAGTTTGTACAATTTATATTGGTAGTAAAGGCAGTTGTTAGGGTATCAATTACCATTAATGATATTCCTCAATTGACTTTAAGTCTGATGAACTTCAAATTGATCAAAGTTGAATAATTT
>BQKZ01000808.1:58551-69562 GCA_036244855.1 Temnopleurus reevesii
TCGGCTCTGTTTACCGCAATGGTGAAATTTCGAGGGTGGTAACGGTGATCAAACCATCGCGTATAATGTGGCTCAAGGTAAACATTGGTTGGGTAAACGTATTCAAAGTAGTCAGAATACTCGAAGAATAAGTTAGAATCAACGACGAGGTCCCAATCAAGAGTATTAACACGAATGTAGTGATCTGGATTGCTTGTCCTGACACTCCAGAAAAGTGTTTGATGTGGAGGATATGGTTCGGGATAGGAAGGGTTACTTATCATCATTGACGATCCTTCCCTCAAGATAAGATTTGCTGCAAATAGAAAGTATGATTTTTATTTAGTTTTACACTTTAAAAATTCTACATCAAAAGAATAAATATATGTTTTTATAATATCACGTGTATATTAATTGTGTGCAATCTACAAAGGGAATTACTCAAACATCATTTCAATATTTATTCATAAATTACTTCCTTGGCAATATTTAGTTATGTGTTAACATTATGGTAAAGAACATGGCCACTAAATCCTGTCGTACTTGATTACAATACTTGTATTTCTTACCTGTCTTCCCGTCTGCGCATCCGACCTCATCATCCAAATCAGGACAGTTATCATACAAATTGCAAACATAGTAGTCTGGAATGCATTTGCCACTTTGACAAGTGAACTGCGAATCAGTACAGGGACCTGCAAATTTAAATTAGAAACTTACAAATATCACCTTTAATCGAATCGCTATAATATTTAAAGAAATATGTAAGGCATATTAAGTTATGAAGACTATTTTTAAACTGATTTATTTCATGACAACTCAGAGATGATATAAATTATTTCCAAAATAAAGTGGGCCACCGACAGTAGAACCGTACGCTTTGTATTCAACTGACAATGGCAAGCCGGTTCTGATTTGAATAGCAATACAAAAGACTATTCAATTTGTGTTTGACTTAGTTTATATCACGCTTAGAATAATTAATTCAGCAAACATGCCATGGATACCAGTTAAGGAGCTGTAAGAGCATTCATACACGTTATCAAACATTCACGGATGAATCTTTACTCATAGATTTCAATCGAAGCTTTTGCAAAACGTTTGACACTCTGTTTACTTGTTCTGTTTTGCTCTCGTTCTATATACGATGATTTTGTAGAATTAAAGAAAATTGAAGTCAAGAATAAATTGCTTATATGGCTATCGCTTGCATACATTAAGCAGTAAACTTGTATGCTATAACACAGTTTTGCTAAGGGGCAGCGATAACAACAAGCTTTTAAATGTGGTAAAATACACCAAATTGTACGTCTACCATCAACGACCCTGTTAGAATAAGCCCATATTAATCTCTGATGTCCAAAACTACAATAGTGAAGGTAAATTCTTGGTTCAAGAAATATTTGTTACAAAAATTTCTTACAACTTACCACAGTTTAATTCATCTTCTCCTGTTGGGCAGTCATTGACGTAATCACATCGACCGTCGATACAGGTTCCATCATTACACAGAAATTGCCCCTCCTCACACGGATGTTCTTTAGAAATGTTAAGAGACAAATATGGAAAAAGAGAAACGATTAACAGGAGCCAATGTTTGGAGCAAAAACAAGTAACTAAATGTCTAATTTCACTACATACACAGAAATGTCAAATGAAGTTGTATACATTCAACAAACCATGGATGTTTGAGTTAATACAGTCCAGTAATCTATTTGTGCACAATAATTTAAACCAAATATCTTAAAGGGTCTCTGAAATCAATACATTTAGAAATGCGTAAGTGCATAAAATTAACCAAAATCATATTTATCTGACTTGTTAATAATTGCTAGTAAAGGAGTTACAATCAAATAAACAATTTAGGCAACGTCGGTCAACATAGGCTGCTAGCTAGCCTTTTAGAATGCGAGTGCGTTCTTTTGTTCGCCGGAAAGATCCCACTGTTTCAATCCGTAAACTAGTCCTCGCACGATTCGTCTATACACTAATTACAGAGATTCTGCGAAAGTACTGCAGTACTTAGGTAGTATTAGAACGGTACTGCGGAGGTACTGGTGAAGTATTGCTGTTGTTTGTTGGTGGTACTAAAATGGTATTACAAAGGTACTGCAGTAGTTCTGTTGTAGTTTTCTGGAAGTACTGGAATGGTACTACAGAGGTTTGATTTGATTTGATTTGATTTATTCATTTTCCATTTCAAAAACATACAATATAACAAAAAATAAGTGTGAACAATATCGAGCAAACCTAAATTGAAACAAAATTACAAAGGAAAATCGCATACATATATTTACAGGATAATAGTTTACAAATATAGGGTTGATTTAAACGACCAGACATTTGTGATTATGAAATGGAGGGATGTGCTGGAAAAAGCTAAGCTTGTGATACGCACACCCCCAGAATAAGATTGCACTAAAGAAAACAATGAAAGTCATTATAATGAATAAGGAGGTACTGCAGTAGTTCTGTTGTGGTTTTCTAATTAGTGAAGCCTACCTATGGAAGTTGCCGATGCGTAGAAAACTCCGGAACCATATGGGCCTGCGTGGATGTCAATCCACATGGTGTTTGATTCCGAGGTTACAGACATTGGTTCACTAAAGTGATGGAGAGACACAATAGCAGAATCGTGGACATCTGGATCAAGTCCGTTGCCTATTGTCACATAGCCTCCGAGTGAGATTGAGAAATCATAAATATCAATCTGTTGAAAAGGACAAATTGTAACGCAGTGTTAAAATAATTTCTTACGTGAACACGATTTACAATGGTATGGTCAAATTTGAATGCACTAATGTAATCTATGTGTTGTATACATTTTGAAATAGAAAAGTATGAATGTTACATGTTATAACGTGCAGTATATTCATAGCTAATATCACCAAATGTTTAAAAGAAGCAACAGAGGTCGTTAAAATTTCAGCCGAATGGCGAGTATTACCTTAATTAGATATCCAGGATCAGTCTCAAAGGTGAATAGATAGTAGGCATTAATCCCAAAATCATTGGGGTAGTTGGGAGATGAAATGTTCACAGACTGGCCTCCAGCTAATGTTCGAGTATCTGTAAAAGGAAAAATTGATTTCTTTTCAAAATACCAATATTTTTTTCATTAAATTTCTTTTATAGACAAAAAAAAACTTTTCTTTGTTTTGCAGGGAACAAATTATTGCTCCTCATGGGAAGAATAATGTTCCATACGCATTTTGAATTAATTTAATTTACAGGATATTTCCAATGCTCTCTAAATTAGTTTGGAGAAATTTTCTTTCCATAGGTATGAGTAGAAATTGCATAATACCTAAATTAGTTTCTAAATCTCAAGACAATGAAACATAAATATCATCAGTATATAATAATCTCGAACTTATAAACAAATACAATGTAATTTTTTCCCGTACTTCGTGTATTGCTTTCTAAGATAAGAGTGCAATGTAAAAGCCAAAGCATTTCAGTTGTAATTAATTTGATTTACCTGTGGTTTCTGCTGATCCACATGACATTTCGTCTATTCCATTGTTGCAGTCAATTTCCCAGTTACAAACGTATACAGCCGGTATACACAGATCATCAGATCCACAGTCAAACACATTGTCCCCTTCACATGGGCCTGTAATATATGTAACGTGCATTTGAAATATGATAATAAAATAGGAACATGCAACATCGTGAAAAGAATTAAACAAAAAAAAATCCCATGAAAAATGATGTTACAAGATACTTTAACATATTTATCCAAGTAACAAAGACAAACATTACGGGCTTGTGAGTTCACTGACTAACTGGGAAGTTGAAAAGATTTTCTGTAATTTTTATGATGATACCAAATGAACCAATATCTGTCATTTGATGTAATGCTCCTACATTGTCTAATTAATCCCAAGTATTGCAAATTTCTATCTCCATACGTAATATATTGTTTATTTCTATGTTACATTCGCATGACTACTGATTATATTATATTTAAAATGACAGCGAACGCATAGCTCAAATCGTGAATTAGAAATTGTTCCCTCTGCAGTAAATACTATGTTTAATCATCATTTTGAAAAAGTGTTATATTTCTATGTTATAATCTTATGAATGTTGTTTGATGTTCAAAATGACTGCCCAGTTCAAAGGCATAATTTGCTATCTGGCATTTATATTTAGAGACTTTTTTCACTACTGTTTTGGCTATGCTGGAAGTTTTTGGATGTTTTTTTTTATTAATTGTTATGTCTGTTAAACTGTATTACTTCACTAATCTTTCGTAAATGTATGTAAATATTGTAATTGCATTAATTCAATAAAATATTTGTAAAAAAAGTATTGCAAATTTGCAAATAAATGTACCCTGACCAGTATCACTACAGTCCGGTCTTTCTGGTTTTATATGTTTGAATGTTCTTTTTTTCGGGGGGGGGGGGGGGGAAGATGGTGCTTAAAGCCCAAATACAGCTTTGGTAATGATTAAGGAATGTAAATTTTACAGGATGTTTATTATGACACATATGTATCTTACACACATTTCGAGACGAATCCTACACATTCGAGATGTTTCTTTACGAACTATTGAAGTTTGAAAATTTTAATTTGACCGTTAAACCATATTAAGCTGCCTCTCTTGGTAATAACAATATTTTGTTGTATATCGGGAAAAAGCAACGATATGTCTGAGATTTGACAAAAGAATGATAATATGCATACACGAAAATTAAATTCTGAAATCTGATTTCATCTGATTCTGTGCACGAGAAGGTGTCCTTTATAAAAAAAAAAAAAAAAGAAAAAATAGAATAATTAATTAAGTGTTGGGTGACACGAAACCTAGATATTTTGTACACTTTAGGTTATAACTTTAAAACTCATTCATTTTTCACAAAATCTTTTGAGCAATATATTCATGATACTATATTTCACTTAAATTAGATTTGAAGACGAAATCTGGAGACAAAAATATTTGTTTTTACCAAAACTTTACTTGGGCTTTAAGAGTGGATCTATCGGACATTCTTCATGTGTCAGATATTTGAATAAAAAGTAGATTTAAATAGAACTACTTACAGTCCGCTTCGTCGCTTCGATCATGACAGTCGATTATATGATCGCATCTAAAACCACCATGCACACACTGTTCATCATCGCATTGGAATTCATAATCCAAACCCGTACAATTCCCTGGTGTAGGCGGCCAATCTGTACATAAAGAATTCAAATGAAAATATTTCAACCTCACTCAAAACAACTAAGTAATAAGAAAGATAAAATATCATGAAAGTCAATAAGCTCGTCAATCGACTAATACTATTTCCGTCATCTGGGGCCTCAATATATTTGAAAAACACAGCGAGCTTGAAGGAAATTCCATGATGCAAATAATTGTCAATAAATATCAAAGCATTTTTTTCCTGCAATTAAAGGGGAATTACACCCAGGCAATAATGTACTATCAGTAAATGAAGAAAAAGCAGATGAACAAATTGTGAAAATTTGAGCAAAATCGGATAATCCGTTCAAAAGTTATGAACTTTCAAAGTCATTTCCACCGATTTTGAGCATCCTTGAATTGGCAAGCGTATAGCTAATTAGCATAATCTGTGATGTCATACATGGAGAACTCATCATTCACTTTGTATATAAATTGATTGAAAATGGATCAATATCATATTTCAAATGAGGAATCAACACCATTATTTTTGGAATGCTTGAAGAATTGACGTGGCTATAATATTTTTTAAGAAACAAAATTTTGTCTACTTTTCGGGAAAAAGAGGAAAATGTGAAATTTTGTGTACAAAACGAATGGAGAGTTCTCCATGTTAGCAGCCATTTTGTGCTTGTACGTCTTCCAATATAAGGAGCCCATGAGGGGTGTAAATCAAAATTTTGAAAATTCATAATTTTTTAATGGATTGTCCGATTTTGCTCAAATTTTCACAGTTTGTTCATCTTATTTTTTCTTCATTTAGTGATAGCAATTTGATGTCTGAGTGTAGTTCCCCTTTAAGAAAGAAATTCTTCTGATTGATGATAGAAGAAATTATATGCATATCTCAATTTGTAATACATTCACTTCATTTTTAATAATCTGTTTTCTATTGGTAGGATTTGGGATTTTGCTTTATCTTTTCATTTTGTTTGAAAATGAATAAAATTGGAAAAAGAAGGATCATGTAAAATAATGTCCTATTCTTACCATTTGAGATTATGTGGGTACTAGTTGAGTATAAAGAAAACTTTACCGTTATTGTACGTTTTTTTTTCCAGAAATGAGATATGCTCACATGCAAAAATCAACAAATTGTAAAAATAACTTAATAAATATTGATAATAGCAGGAATAATGATAACAATACTTGAATCTATAACGCGCCTTTGCCAGAGGATACAAAGCGGAGAGATAAGGGGGAAATTATTCCCAAGCTTGTTTGGGGCCAAGGACTGCGAAGAATTAAAACTAGCCTTGTTTTTTTTTTTTTTTTTTNGCAGCCATTTTGTGCTTGTACGTCTTCCAATATAAGGAGCCCATGAGGGGTGTAAATCAAAATTTTGAAAATTCATAATTTTTTAATGGATTGTCCGATTTTGCTCAAATTTTCACAGTTTGTTCATCTTATTTTTTCTTCATTTAGTGATAGCAATTTGATGTCTGAGTGTAGTTCCCCTTTAAGAAAGAAATTCTTCTGATTGATGATAGAAGAAATTATATGCATATCTCAATTTGTAATACATTCACTTCATTTTTAATAATCTGTTTTCTATTGGTAGGATTTGGGATTTTGCTTTATCTTTTCATTTTGTTTGAAAATGAATAAAATTGGAAAAAGAAGGATCATGTAAAATAATGTCCTATTCTTACCATTTGAGATTATGTGGGTACTAGTTGAGTATAAAGAAAACTTTACCGTTATTGTACGTTTTTTTTTCCAGAAATGAGATATGCTCACATGCAAAAATCAACAAATTGTAAAAATAACTTAATAAATATTGATAATAGCAGGAATAATGATAACAATACTTGAATCTATAACGCGCCTTTGCCAGAGGATACAAAGCGGAGAGATAAGGGGGAAATTATTCCCAAGCTTGTTTGGGGCCAAGGACTGCGAAGAATTAAAACTAGCCTTGTTTTTTTTTTTTTTTTTTTTTACTTAAGAATCACATAGGCAGGTGCAAAGGTGGAGGAAAGAGAGTATGATGTTTTCTACTGTTGACGTGTTTGAAAGAGTTGGGAGATTCATGTATAAGTGTTGCAAACACTAAGTTGAAAGATGTGTGGTATTGTATTCTTTTGGAAACAGGAATCCAATTTTTTCTTGTACATATAGTAATTCTACATTTATATGCCCTGATAGCAAAGAATGAATGACTTACAATTGGTCGGATGCGTTGAACAATATTCCTCGTCCTCATCAGCTCCATCAGCGCAGTCAAAAAATGCATAAGGAGCCTCACAAGTAAAATACGTTGGAACACATTGTCCATCGACGGGGCATTGGAAGTTACCTTCACTGCATGGTGTCAGCTCAAAGGCTTTTAGGAGAAATCAAATAATGACAATTTATAGTAAGTGTTGTCAAAGACATATAAAAGAAAACATTTCGTGTCTGAAAAAAAAACAAATTATTCAACTTTGATCAATTTGAAGTTCATCAGACTTAAAGTCAATCGAGGATTATCATTAATGGTAATTGATACCTTAACAACTGCCTTTACTACCAATATAAACTGTACAAACTTGTTTGAAAACTTTCTCAGTTTTGGTACAATTGTGGTCACCATTGCAGCTAGAAAAAAAGCAAGATATACATTATTAGACCAACCAAAACAATTCCAATCTTAAAATGTCACATTATGGAAAAAGGGGGACATTATACTTACCAGATGGTTGTATTGCGGATAGTTCGAATTGGAATCCCCGCCCACCACCATACCTCTCCGCGATGAAATGCACTATTGTTGCATTGACAGCAATGTCGAAAACTTCCCTTGGGTTGTTCCCATAGAAATACAGCTGTGCATATTGTGGCTCGTAGAAAAGACCAAGATTGTATTCGTATCCGTAAAATTCAGCATACTCAAACACGAGCACAGATTCAACGGTTAGGTCAAAGTCCAGGGTTTTGATGCGAATAAAATGGTCAGGATTTTGTGTGGTAATATTGAAATATTGGTTTACGTGTGGGGCATACGGTTCTGGATACGACGGATTACTGATGATAACTGGTGATCCTTCCACTAAAACAACATTTTCTGCAAAAGAAAAAAAATCAATATAACTTTATTCAAACTTTGTAATGTATTCAAAGATGATAATAAGATCAGTTGAATACTATTTTACATCATGGTCCTGATTTATAGCAAATAAATTGATACAATTACACAAGCTTCGGTGATAGTACATTCAAGAATTTTTAATGCAAATTTGGAACAAAATGCTTCCAAAGTACCTCAGATACTGCAATGTCATGTCATGGCGTAATGCAGTAGTACGCTAAACTACTGCAGTAATACCATTAAGTACTGCAGTAGTATTATTACTGAATTAGTACCCTAAAAATACTGCAGTAACACCTCAGAATACTGCAATAGTAGCTCAGGTTACCTCAAGAGTAAATGAACCTCAAAAGTACCTCATGATACTGCATTACTGCCTCATAATCTTGAGGCAGTAATGCAGTTTCATGTACATGTATGTCACTTTTGATTAATCTTTGGCTTATTGTAGAACCCGTACACTATTAAGCCACACAAGTAAATGTGTAGATATTCAGCTCATCCCAGTGAAAATATGACAAATATCTTTCGTCTGCATGTGAAACATTTCGATTGTAAATACCTTTAACTAATTCATCGTAAAATATGGTAATAATTATAGTTGCTGATGCCAGTACCAATGAGATTTGGATTACACATGATTCTGCTGTGTGATAAGGGCTGACTACTGTGACCAACATCACATCATCAAAGGAGATGAAAAATAGTATACTTGTAAATCATTTGTGATAATCTCACCTGTCCTCCCTACGTGGCAATTATTCTCATCGCCATGGTCAGAACAATCAGGAAAGAAGTTACACACATAGTACGATGGAATACATTTTCCATTGTTACACATGTACTGGTCATCCGTGCATGGACCTGAAAGAAATATTTACAGATTCAACTAATGGTTACTATACGACGTTGCAACTTGGCAAACGTAACAGCTGTAAATTCAAGGGGGGGGGGCGTTTCCACTACTGGGAGGACGGGAAACGTGAGCATGTTCCAATGCAATTCAATTACAAAAATATGTTTGTATTGAACAATCTGTTGAACATCATTTTGCAAGAATCAATCGTTTATATCCTAATGAGAATTAATGTACAGTATTTGAGATTGAACGAAAGGCAAAGCCGAATATTATTCACAAGCAGCGGTCGTGATGGTAAAACACACTCAGTGACAAGTCTGTTTTAATCATTGAGCTTACCGCAATATCTGGATGTCCAGAAGTGTTAGAAGGAAAATCATGAGTTTTAACATTATTAATGTACTGGCGTGTTCCATGTCCTACACCAACATGACCAACAGCTGCAAGTGAAATGCTTGCTGTCAAGTGTTTAATACACTAGATGCTCTTTTCTTGTAATCGATATTCACTAACAATGCCAAAATTATCTTATTCTTCATCTTGCTTTTCTTCTTTCTTACTATTTATATCTCCCAAACAGTTTTTTCCTTTATCCATCTCGTTTTATCGTTTTTTTTTTTTTTGTTTTCTTCAAATGATAATATATACTAATTTATTTTCTTTACTCTTCTCTACAAAGAAAATTTTGTTTAACGTTGTTTATGGTAAAAAAGATCCCAACACAAGCTATGCTTCCAGGGTACTTGCCTCCATTGATTCTATCACTTTGTCATGTTATTTTGCATTGATTATGTCTATGGAAAAGGAAATAAATATTCACTACCAATTTAATTAACACAAATTAATAATATATTTTTGTCAGTAAACTTACCACAATTCAATTCATCTTCTCCTGTCCAACAGTCATCAACATAATCACACCGACCTTCAACACAAGTTCCGTCATTACACTGAAATTGCCCTTCCCCACAAGGATGTTCTAAAAAGAATGTTAGGAGGTAAAGGGAAATATAAAATTTTAGACAGCTAAATTTGCAAATATATGTCATTTATACTTTCAGGTGTTTCTTCAATATATATATGTAAGTGAGTTTTATTTCATAGTATGGGTGTGGGATATGACCTTTAACCCTTTCAACAATTGTTACATTATCATTTCATGGTTGATTTCCTCTTCTGTGTGACAATCAGAATACTGCAGCAGTATTTTAGTGAGCCCCCACCCTACCTTTAATGATAACATATTAAGCATTGATTTATGCAGGAAAATGTCAGTTGTTTCAGTATACAGTATGTCCAGAAATGTTGTTCAAGTCATCATCTGTTTTAACGAACGTTAGTGTCTGTTACACCAATGCATTGTACAATGAGAACAAATAATACTCTGTCTGTTCATATAACTAAACGTTTCATTTTGGAAGAAAACCCCTTTTCAAATCACTCCATATTGGCAGCATATAGTTGGTAATAGCGGCATGTATCTGTCGTCATACCACAACAGTACTGTTGTAGTACTGATTGAGTACTGTTGAAGTACCGGATAGTACTGCTGCAGTACTTTAGTAGTAGTAGTACTGGAGTGGTATTGTGGTGGTTCCACTGTAGTACTATGGTTGTGTTGCCGTAATAATGCGGTAATAGTGTGCTAGTTCTACGTTAGTCCGTACTACAGTACGCAGTCATTTTGTTTACGTAGTTATGCAGTTGTTTTATTAATTCACTGCAGTAGAATTGCTGTAATATTGGAGTGGTATTATAATCGAGCTTTGGTAGGTGGTATCTGCATCTCATGGTACTTCGTTGAATCCCTAAAATACTTTCGCCATGTCATTGAAAATAAACAATTTCCAACGCATTATTTACAGCAAATATTCTACCATCGGACCACAAGTTGGAAGGATTTCTGCAA
>BQKZ01000808.1:77930-93547 GCA_036244855.1 Temnopleurus reevesii
ATGGACTGAGATGACTGAAATATCCCAATGGGATTAGGGTTAAATATAGATAATTATGCATGAATTCTAACAAACAGCAATAAATCACTTGCTGAAACTCCAAAAGTGCTTATTTTTGGTCTATATACTAGTACTAATGTTTCAGACATATTATCAGAGAAAGAAAATGCAAACAGAATCTATTTCTTATGTATACTATGATTTTTGTTAATTTCTTAGGTATTTCTTTGTTTTTTAGACTTTATTATTTATATTTCATATGGGAATTGTTGTCAACATTATTAGAGGCATAGACAATGAATTTTCATAAATTCATGCATTGATATACAAACTAGACAAGGATTTATGATTATTTCCTGAGAACACAATTTGCATTGACTTTGTATATTAAATCACGTTTTTTATTGATATTTGGCTTGACAATTTTTTTTCAAATGCGTGTAGCGTCTATATCGCAATCTGGGTTGTCACGAATTTGGTCTAAAATTGCATGAGACAAAAGGTCAGAAAAAAATTATGGTGTGAGCTTTTCGCGTTTCAGATTTATCGCAAAAAATGTCGAGGGGGGGGGGGGGGCTTTAAAAGCCCCCTCTCCCCGCCAATGGGATTAGGGTTAATTTAACAATGATTGTGTATAAATGAGTCATAACAATCAAACCACCTCCCACACAAAAAATGATTGGCACTGTAATTATAAGCCAATCAACATCCTGGGGCCGATTTCTCAAAATGGTCTTAGTTATCCTCTTCTTGCTAAGACGTCTTGACTTCTTGTGCCACCCTAGTGACGTAGACATTAGCCTAGGTACGGTTATGATAAGAGGGTGGAACAAGAACTTAAGATGCCTTAGCATGAAAAGGATATATGTAGCTAAGACTATTAGCAACTGGCCCCAGTTAACTAAACCTCATTGAGAGAAGTGTCCCATACCTGTGGTTTCTGCAGATCCACACGACTCCTCATCCTTTCTATTGCGACAGTTGAAGTCCCAGTTACAGACGTAGAAATCCGGGATGCAATAATCACCAGGCCCACAGTCGAACACTCTATCACCTTCACATGGACCTAAATTCAGGAATAATCAGAAAAGGGAGTTTATGGTATGGAATTATCTAATTACATACAAAATGTTCCTGGCCCTGTAATGACTTTCCTCTTGTTATTCAGCACATGCTCATCCACTTTACCATATGGTTTTGTCTGCCAATTTGTCCAGGTATTGTATTATACAAGTTACTATATAGTACTTTATCATTTTTGGAATAAGATTCTGTATTTTGTGAACGGGTAACTTTCGGTGAGTCGGTTTGTGCCATTGTGCTCTTTTATTGCGATTTTTGTGTTTGGGACCAGTAAGGTTGACCAAAACAGCAGGGCACAACAGACAAGGGAGTTTGTATACTCCTTGTGCCATAATCATTTCCTTTTCTTTCTTCTCAATGTCTACAAAAGGATTTCCCATTTTTGTGGCAATGTTTCATGGCTGCTGCACAATCATCTGATGTACCGTTTCGGTCAGAACGTGAGAGGGAATACTGAATATTTCTTTGGTTGGGATTTTTCCTACCCATTGCATGTATCCAGGCTTTACTGTCGTTAGCGTTTTGACGGCCTGGGAATCTTGATGGCCCATCTTCAGAAAACCCAGACAACTGGCACCAAGCAGAAGATCACAGACACAGTCTGTATGGGAATTAAGGAATTTATGGCAAATGGGGTAAAAACCGGTTAGGTCGTCGTTGATGTGTTTCTCTCTCTGCGACATTTTAGTTTCGTGATCCAATAATACCTGTTCGTATCCTTGGAGGAGATAGCCTCTAGTCGAGGCCTCTTGCTGTTTGGAAAACACTGAGCCGCAACATCCCTGTAAACACCTGTCATCGAGAATGGCTGATATCCAGGCCATGAGCCGCGCCAGCGGCGAACCTCTATTCAGACGACCAAAAGCAGTTGTTGCTGTTCTACTTACCCTATTGAAAATTCTGCATAGAATTTCGACGCAGTATTGCCATGTGTGTTCACACCCGTCTAAAGAAATTGACCAATCAGAAACGCTCTCGAGCTGACGTCCCTTCGGTCGTCTGATTAAAGGCGTTCACCGAGCTCGCGATTCTCTGCATGCCTAGTCTAAGGCTCAAAAACTCACTTCTTGCAACAATGGCAAATATTATGCATTCTAATAACGATCACAGCCGCCAGTAAGCCTTTGTAAGAGTGTCATCAACTTTTAGCCTCTGATATAGTGGTTGATGAAAATCGCAATCTATAAACAACGATTCGGCAATAAATAAACATGCGGGCAGACATATGAATATCACGAGCATGCCAATATTCTAAAATCTACGCATCGCTAATTAAAGGCGATGGCAGAATTTGGATCCAACATCAGTTCAAGAGAGTGTAAGGACGCTGTGAGACCCTAGACACCGAAACAGCAACAGGTAATTTTCTTTGATGCGTGATAAACATCAAAATAACGGAGGCTAATTGTGACATGACTATATATACCAACTTTTCCCAGCTTGGGTCAGAATCCATTGAGTGGTTCTGCAGTTATATCGGTTACATGAGCCATGGCCGATTCAGCAAAAGGGAATAAATTGTGATAAATTTCTTAACCAATAGTTATATCTATACCTCATAGATGTATACTTACATTCCATTTCATCTGATCCATCCGAACAATCAGGTCTATAATCACATATGCGGTCCCCATGTATACAGTCTCCGTTATTACAAACAAACTGATATTCAGCATCTTCTACGCACTCTCCTGTGGGTGGAAAAACAGGCAAAAAAAACTTTGTTTCGTCAAAATATAAATCCCCTTTTCTCCACAGAATTTGAAGCTGTACTAACATAGACCAAATTATTAGCCTTTTTGCGCAGACGCAATGCGTAGACGCACGTGTGTTAGGGGCAATGTAGTAGTACAATCGTTCATACAGCGCCACTTACATAATGATCATAAACAACTTCATTTAATCCTTTTAATAATAGAATGGTCCGCAATACCATGAGGTTGAATCATCCAAAAAATTTCCAAATGGGCAAAAACGCCAGGTCACATTTTGTTAACATGACATTACTACTAGTCATACTTTCCATTTTTGATAGCACTAATAGAAGTGGTCTCGTCACAAATGAGTGAACGGACCTGAAAACTGGGAAATGTTCCTGACAGATGAAACATAGGCGCAGCAATACACAGTTTGGCAAAAATATGACTCATCTTTGTAACTGCCGACTTCTTTTAATCATTAAAATAAACTATGTAATGAATATTATATTTCTAATTGTGGAGCAGAAAGAGATTTATTACCAGGAGCCGGCTTTGTTGCGCATCTTTCCTCAACCTCGTCTGCCCCGTCTGGGCAGTCCACGATGATCTCAGGTCTCTCACAAGTCCAGTAGTTAGGAATGCATTTACCATCTGTTGGACACTGGAATTCACCAGGTAGACACGACGTATTCACAATTCCTGTATACAGAAATGTATTCAATTAATCAGAAATAGTTTTCAACTTTTTGACTCAGGAAAAAAACATTTTCTTTACAGCAACAAGTGAAAGAAAAATGGCAAAAATTGAAAGAAAACGAATAGGTATGTAAAAAGGGGGCCGAAATGTGAGCTTTTACACGGAAAGAAAATGAAAAGGGTCGAGATGAAGGGGAGTTAAACATTCTACAGTTTGTGAAAAAAGAAAAAACCCACAAATGATAATATGATAAAGATAATATTATAAGCGATTCCCATAGGCGTATGATTTTACTGTAGGTGACAAGGCTGCGATCTCGAAAAAAAAGCATAGAATTTGTTCATGTGAGCGTGAGAAAGGACCAAAAGCAGGAGACTCACGAAAAAAAAATATAAAGTTTTTTTTACGGTATCAATCAAATAAACCTACCAGAAGCATCTACTGAGGTGAACTCAAAGTGGAAGCCACGTCCGCCTCCGTATTTTCCCGGGTAGAAATTGACGATGAATCTGTTCACGGCAATTGTGAAGGAATCTTTAGGAGGACGACGCCAATTATACCATTGTGAGTAGTGTGTTTCGAGGTAAGCATTGGTGGGGTAAACGTAATCATGGTAGTCAGCGTAGTCAAAGAAGACTCGAGAATCAACGACAATGTCCCAATCAAGGGTGTTGATGTGAATGAAGTGATCTGGATTGCTTGTCCTTACACTCCAGAAAAGAGGTTCATGCGGAGGATATGGGTCAGGATATGTAGGGTTGTTTATCCTCATAGGCGATCCCTCTTCCAAGACGAGGTTTGCTGCAAGATAAGATTATCATTTGATTTTAGTTCTACAGAGAGGTATCCCAGTTAATACCATGTACATTCATTATTGGGAATTATCATGAAAACCATATTTCAAAAATTCCATCCCAAAATATGTCATTTGAAAGTTGGAAAGGGAACAAATTTCTCCCCTGTAAAAGTGACCTTGATGCTAGAACCCCAGGATTGCAGGATCTTGGGATTTGAGTTTCTGGTTCGCTACTCCTCAAGATATTATTAGAAGAAATTTGTAATAGAAGATAAGTTTATCACGTGGAATAATGTCAATCATATACTATGACTCAAAATTAATATTGCTGATTAAAAAGAATTTTCTTGAAGACATGAGCATGCACATCTCCATATGAGTGTGGCTATGTCGTTACAAGAAATATCTTACAAACATCATATCCTCATGCGATCCATGCAAGAAAAGACCGTGGAACATTATCTTACTTGTTTTCCCTTCTTGGCATCCAATTTCATCATCCAAACCAGGGCACTCGTCAAACAAGTTACACACAAAGTAGTCCGGAATACACTTGCCATTACCGCAAGTGAACTGTGAATCTGTACATGCACCTGCATGATTGAAATGAAAATTTAAAATATTGTCTTGAAGCAATTTGTCACAAATTATTCAAGAACATAGATTTAAGGTTTTGCGTAAGGTCATGAATTTATTCATTCATTTATTTATTTATTTATTATTTCAACAGGGTAGCCCATTCAACAAAAGTTGATCTTCCATGGGGCCCTGCAAGCATAAAAACAAGTAAATATGTACAGATTAAAACAAAGAAAACAATTGATTGTAAAATTGACAAAACAAAGCATAAAGATAAGTTTCATATTGTTTGCTGCAATTAGGCAGTTAGGGAGAGAGTTCCTATACTCAGTCCTTGATTATTATACAACATAGATTTTAAATATCATTGATTGCATTGTAATAAAACAAATTGCGGAAAAACGTGTTCAGGTAATTGCAAAGTACAGTAAGATAAAACACATGCTTATTAATTGTATGATAAAACCCTCTACATCTTTTGTTCAAAATATCACGTCTGGTTACATCGGTACTATGCCGTAGCAATATCTACGTAATGCCGGAAAGTGGTGAATGGATCTTTATTCAATAACCAATACATACTTAAGTAAAGTTTCTTTCAACTTACCACAGTTTAATTCATCTTCTCCTGTTGGGCAGTCATCAACGTAATCACATCGACCAGAAACACAGGTTCCATCATTACATAAGAATTGGCCTTCCTCACAATCTTCTACAGGGGAAAATAGGCGAATATGGACAAAGAAATGATTGCATGTAATAATAATAATAATAATAATAATAATAATAGTGGCTACTTGTATAGCGCACAAAGCTTTGAAGGAGATCATCATGTTAGGTTTTGTAGAAATAGTATACTGGAACGATATCGTAGGTTGGTTCAATTTTCTTTATTTAGGCGGGCCTATAAAATGCCAACAAGTATTCTTGGAAAATAGCGTATGAGTACGAATCAGGAAATTTCTATCTCATGAAAAAGATTACACAGGGGAAAATCAGAATCCCATCATTTGGAGGGTAAATTGGGAATGCTGACACTCCCTACTACATTATTTTAGGTTCATGTCTAAAATGAGCAGCCAGACATATTCTGCAGGGTGGGGTATTTGGGATTTCACTACATGAAACATCATGTTTACTCATGACCTTATATTTTTGTGTTTGGATGTTGAATTGAACACGAGTTGATAATTTTAAGGGTGAGGTGCTTGAAGAACCATACCTATAGAGTTCGCCGATGCGTAGAAAACTCCGGAACCATATGGGCCTGCGTGGATGTCAATCCACAAGGTGTTTGATTCCGAGGTTACAGACATTGGTTCACTAAAATGATGGAGAGACACAATAGCGGAATTGTGGACATCTGGATCAAGTCCATTGCCTATTGTCACATAGCCTCCGAGTGAGATTGAGAAATCATAAATATCAATCTGTTGAAAAAGAAAAATTGTAACGCAGTGTTAAAATAATTTCTTACGTGAACACGATTTATAATGGTATGGTCAAATTTGAATGCACTAATGGAAGCTATGTGTTGTATATATTTTGAAATAGAAAAGTGTGAATGTTACATGTTATAACGTGCACTATATTCATGGCTAATATCACCAAATGCCTAAAAGAAGCAACAGAGGTCGTTAAAATTTCAGCCGAATGGCGAGTATTACCTTAATTAGATATCCAGGATCAGTCTCAAAGGTGAATAGATAGTAGGCATTAATCCCAAAATCATTGGGGTAGTTGGGAGATGAGATGTTCACAGAATGACCTCCAGCTAATGTTCGATTATCTGTAAAAGAAAAAATTGATTTCTTTTCAAAATACCAGTATTTTTCATTTAATTTCTTTTATAGACAAAAATAAACTTTTCTTTGTTTTGCAGGGAACAAATTGTTGCTCCTTACGGGAAGAATAATGTTCCATACGCATTTTGAATTAATTTAATTTACAGGATATTTCCAATGCTCTCTAAATTTTTTTGGAGAAATTTTCTTTCCATAGATATGAGTAGAAATTGCATAATATCTAAATTAGTTTCTAAATCCCAAGACAATTAAACATAAATATCATCAGTATATAATAATCTCGGACTTATAAACAAATACAATGTAATTTTTTCCCGTACTTCGTTTATTGCTTTCTAAGATAAGAGAGTAATATAAAAGGCAAAGCATTTCAGTTGTAATTAATTTGATTTACCTGTGGTTTCTGCTGATCCACATGACATTTCGTCTATTCCATTGTTGCAGTCAATTTCCCAATTACAAACGTAGAAGTCCGGTATACACAAATCACCAGACCCACAGTCAAAAACATTTTCCCCTTCACATGGGCCTGTTAAATATGTAACGTGCATTGAAAATATGAAAATAAAATAGGAATATGCAACACCGTTAAAAGATTTTTAAAAAATAATGTTACAGGATAAATTAACACATTTATCTAAGTAACAAAGACAAACATTGCGGGCTTATGAGTTCACTGACTGACTAGGAAGTTGAAAAGATTTGTTTTTAATGTTTATGATAATACCAAATGAATCAATATCTGACATTTAATGTAATGCTCCTACATTGTCTAATCAATCCCAAGTATTGCAAATTTTATTGCTTAAATCGAGAATAAAAAATTGTTCCCACTGCAGTAAGTACTATGTTTAATCACCATTTTGAAAATGTGTTATATTTCTATGTTATAATCTCATGAGTGTTGTTTGATGTTCAATATGACTGCTAACGCCCAGTTCAAAGGCGTGATTTGATCTGCCATTTATATTTAGAGACTTTTCTCACTACTGTTTTGCATATGATGGAAGTTGTTGGATGTTTTTATGTATTATTATATCTGTTAAACGGTATTACTTGACCAATCTTTTGTAAATGTATGTAGATATTGTAATTGCATTAATTAAATAAAGCATTTTTTTAAGTATTGCAAATTTAACCGTTAAACCATATTTAGCACCCTCTCTTGGTAATAACAAATATTTCGTTGTATATCAGGAATAAGCAACTATATTTCTGAGATTTGACAAACGGATGATAAAAGGCATACACGAAAATTAAATTCTGGAATCTGATTTCATCTGATTCTGTGCACGAGAAGCTGTCCTTTATAAAAAAAAAAAAAGTAAAACAATTAAATAAGTGTTGGGTGACACGACACTGAGAAATTTTGCACATTTTAGATTATAACTTGACAAAAACTCATTCAATTTTCACACAATCTTTTGTGAAATATATTCATGATACTATATTTCACTTCATTTACATTTGAAGACGAAATCTGGAGACAAAAATATTTGCTCTTACCAAAACTTTACTTGGGCTTAAAGAGTCGATTTATCGGACATTGTTCATGTGTCAGAGATGTGAATAGAAAGTAGATTTAAATAGAACTACTTACAGTCCACTTCGTCGCTTCGATCATGACAGTCCTTTACGTGATCACACCTGAAATCAGCATGCAAACACTGTCCATCATCGCATTGGAACTCATAATCCAAACCCGTGCAATTCCCTGGTGCAGGCGGCCAATCTGTAAAGAGGAATGCGACCGAAAACATTTCAACCTCACTAAAAACAAGTTTCTAATAATTCATTAAACTCAATGCGAGATTGATACCATGACTTAGGAATCACAAAGGCGTGATTGATACCAGTACGTAGGAATTACCTAGGCGTGATTGAAACCAGGACTTAGGAATTACCTAGGCGTGATTGACACCAAGACTTTAGGAATTACATAGGCGTGATTGAAACCAGGACTTTATGATTCATAAAGGCGTGATTAAAACCAGGACTTAGGAATTACATAGGCATGATTGACACCAGTACTTAGGAATTACATAGGCGTGATTGAAACCAAGATTTTAGGAATCACAAAGGCGTGATTGAAACTAGGACTTGGGAGTTACATAGGCGTGATCGAAACCAGGACTTTAGGATTCACAAAGGAATGATTGAAACCAGGACTTAGGAATTACATAGGCGTAATTGAAACCAAGACTTTAGGATTCACAAAGGCGTGATTGAAATCAGGATATAGGAATCACAAAGGCGTGATTTAAACAAATGCTATTTATTCTAGTTAATTTTATTTATTTTTTTAATCAATGTCTAAACAATATTCGAATACAATGTATCTATTCACACTTCCAACAGTAGAAAATGTCATATTTTCTTTGTTCCACGTGTGGTCCGGCCTGTGTGATTCCTAAGTCCTGGTTTCAATCACGCCTTTGTGATTCCTAAAGTCCTGGTTTCAATCAGGCCTATGTAATTCCTAAAGTCCTGGTTTCAATCAGGTCTATGTAATTCCTAAAGTCTTGGTTTCAATCATGCCTATGTAATTCCTAAGTCCTGGTTTTAATCACGCCTTTGTGAATCCTAAAGTCTTGGTTTCGATCACGCCTATGTAACTCCCAAGTCCTAGTTTCAATCACGCCTTTGTGAATCCTAAAGTCTTGGTTTCAATCACGCCTATGTAATTCCTAAGTCCTGGTTTCAATCATGCCTATGTAATTCCTAAGTCCTGGTGTCAATAACGCCTTTGTGAATCCTTAAGTCTTGGTTTCAATCACGCCTATGTAATTCCTAAGTCCTGGTTTTAATCACGCCTTTGTGAATCCTAAAGTCCTGGTTTCAATCACGCCTATGTAATTCCTAAAGTCTTGGTTTCAATCACGCCTATGTAATTCCTAAGTCTTGGTTTCAATCACGCCTATGTAATTCCTAAGTCCTGGTTTCAATCACGCCTATGTAATTCCTAAGTCCTGGTTTCAATCACGCCTATGTAATTCCTAAGTCCTGGTGTCAATAACGCCTTTGTGATTCCCAAGTCTTGATTTCAATCACGCCTATGTAATTCCTAAGTCCTGGTTTCAATCAGGCCTACGTAATTCCTAAGTCCTGGTTTCAATCACACCTATGTAATTTCTAAGTCCTGGTGTCAATCACGCCTTTGTGATTCCCAAGTCTTGGTTTCAATCACGCCTATGTAATTCCTAAGTCCTGGTCTCAATCACGCCTTTGTGATTCCTAAGTACTGGTATCAATCACGCCTATGATTTAAGACGTATTCTGAAAATCTTCTTTTCTTATATGTGTTCTTAGGAAGTTTTATAACATTTTCCTCATAACATTTTAATTTATCGAAGAATGGCCCACGTGTTTCATTTGAGCCACGTGGGCAACATAATTATTTCACGGCTTTTGTTTCGGGGAGTGCATAGCGCAATTGTAGCACGTAATCTATCATGTAAATGATGTAAAGGTGTGGTCACACCGGCCGAGCGGAGCTTTAGCGGTCCTTTAGCGTAGTCTGCAAGTACAGACCCTAAACTTTCTGTGTGCAACCTTTCACTACGTGACACACTGCATTGGTTTTGCCTTACCCTAGGCTGTAGGAAGAAACAATGATGTGTGTGATGTAGTCACACAGTGCATACCCTGTATCACACTCTGCACAAGCACACACCGAAACACTGCGGTCTCTCCTTTCAGACTAAATCCCTACCGCTAAAGGACCGCTACAGCTCCGTTCGGCCGGTGTGACCAAACCTTACATTGCTTATGGTTGATTTCCTTATATGACAGTTTAAATGATTGGTCAAAGGCTCAAAATGGGTGTGGTGGTAGATAGGAAGAAGGCGGTCCTACAAGAGAAAAGATCGAGTTACAATTTTTTTGAAAAAAATATATTCCAATTTTATGACCAACAATGTACATGAAAGAAGAGGTTTTAGGTGTCAACATGTTTGTGGTACACTGTATGGTGGGGAAGTGGTGCAGACAGTGACATGAACCTTGTGTGGTATTGTGTGTTTTTTTTTGGAAACAAGAAGCTTATGTTTAGCTTCTTGTAAATCTAGTACTTCTACATTTGCGTCATCTAATACATTGCAAGATATGGACAACTTACAATTAGTTGGACGTGTTGCACAATATTCCTCGTCCTCGTCTGCTCCATCGGCGCAGTCGTAAAAGACAGGGCTCTCACAAGTAAAATATGTTGGAACACATTTTCCATCGATGGGGCATTGGAGAAATCCTTCCCTGCATTGTGACAGCTCAAGGGCTTTTAGGAGAAATCAAATAGCGACAACTGTTGTAAAACACATATAAAAGAAGATATGTCGCGTCTGGACAAGACAGAAAATTGAAGTTTGATAAATTCAGAGTTTCAGAATGTAATTGGTGGAAATGTATACAGAGACAACTGTCCTTTCGTAAATGCTTCCTCAGTTTGGGTATAATAGTGGTTCCAATTGCAGCTAGAAAAATGAATATAACAAGATAATGTTTCCCTGAGTTTTTCACATCAGGGCGGTGTTTCACCAAGCTACAAAAAAACTTTAGAATGACTCTATGCACGACTGGTAACAATTCTTGTACTGAATGATCGAATGGTCGTTTGCGTATAAGACTCGTTAACATGCATCTTTCTTAAGAATGACTAGGTAAAACACTGCCTTGGTCTCAATTGCTAGACAAACCAGAATAGTTCCACTCTGAAAATGAAGCTACGACGAACATGCGGTCATTATACTTACCAGATGGTTGTATCGCGGATAGTTCAAATTGGAATCCCCGCCCACCGCCATACTTCTCCGCAAAGAAATGCAGTAATGTTTCATTGACGGCAATGTCGAAAACTTCCCTTGGGTAGTTCCCATAGAAATACAGCTGTGCATATTGTGGCTCGTAGAAAAGACCAAGATTGTATTCGTATCCGTAAAATTTAGCATATTCAAACACGAGCAGGGAATCAACGGTTAGGTCACAGTCCAGAGTTTTGACGCGAATAAAGTGGTCAGGATTTTGTGTGGTAATATTGAAATATTGGTTGACATGTGGGGCATACGGGTCTGGATACGAAGGATTACTGATGGTAACTGGTGATCCTTCCACTAAAACAACATTTTCTGCAAAAGAAAGAAAGACATGAATATGATTTTATTCACGCATTTGAATGTATGCATAGACGGCGACAAGAGCGGTTAAAGAGTAATTTACATCATGGTCCTGATTTCACAGTTACGCAAACTTCGCCGAGAATTATATTTAATATTAAATGGGTTTACTAGTGCAATTTGTTTAGATTCCACTATTTAGTAGGCGGATGTTACCTCAGATAAAATAATGAATTATATGGTCATTCATCAATACTATTCTAATACCATTCCTTCTGCAATCAAATTCTAATAACATCACAGGAAATCACAAATATGACATTATCACATGAAAATATAAAAACTTTTAAGCAATACGCAAGGCTATTCTTCAAAAAAGTATTCATCAATTTTGTATTAATCTTCGGCTTATCGTAGAATACATAAATTATTAAACGTATAGATTCGTGATGGTTAGAATGCATAAGATGATGTGAAATGAGCTGATGATGTATTTACAAATTGATTTACATGCCTAAATTAACCCCTAAAAAAGTAACGCAAGTCAGGTTTGAGGGGGATAATATTTTGTCACTAATCTATGAAAGCTGAAAGTGGTGTCATTAAAAAGTTACATTATTCCTCTTAAAAATGATATGCCGTATGCTCTGATTATGCAAACATGGAATGATTAGTACCCTTGAAAATAATTCGAAGTCAGAAGTGAAATGTTGCAAAATTTATTGCTTTTAGTAGTGAATTGATGCTAGAGGTAAACCGATTCAGATTGGTTTGGAATCTCCTTATTTAAATTTAAAAAGACAATGGGGGGACTGAAACAAATTTTGTGTTTTATCACCTGAGTAATTTATTTAGAATTCCATACCTTCCGAGTCAGTATGGTGAGTAGATGACCCAAACATGTTAACTACCTACTGCATTACATCTCCTCATAATGTTCACCGACAACATGACCAATCTCGTCACAAGAGCCTCCCCTCTTCAACCAGAATCAGGGAAAGTTCTGCTTACGTTGTAAAACAGTCACTCTCTGTCTGACAATTTATCCCACAGTTATTCAATGAAAACATCGACTTTGGATAGCACTGTTTGGAGTTGGCCATTACTTAGGCCCTAAGGAGATTTGATGAGCAGGTATATTGTAGTTTTTCAAGTAACACATTCCCCTCCCCACCTGCCCCATAGGTTTACATTTCACACAAACCAATAATATTGAGTTCATCAATAACAGATAGGACAACTTTCAAACACATTGTATTCTGTAAACATAGACATTACTTAACCCATAAACTGCTGAACACTTTTCTTGATGGAATAAATTCCACAAAAAACATAGGTTACTTTGACCTTCATTTTTGCTATAAATGCTAGTGCTATGATGTTGGAATTTACACAACTTATTCTCAAATACTGTAAAATATCATGGCAAAACGTATTACAGTTTTCTAGTAAATGATCTTTCCTAAAACAATGCTTTGAATATGTAATTAGGAGTGAAATAAAAGTGAAAGTCAAAGCCCTGTACTAAAGCTCTGTGTGTATCAATAATGAGCTTGGAAAGAATTCCACATATGCCCTAACATATCAGTCCATTGTGTAATGCCACTGAAGTTTGGAAGAATTCTTTTCAGCCCAGAGTCGTGAATGACTATTGACAACTAATACCAAATGAATGTTTGAGAAAGTGGTTCATGCACAATAGTTCTGTATCCTTTTGTCATGCACACAGATTTTAGGTATGGCAGTTTCAAGTTCTTGGGCCACAAACGTGGCCCGTCGCAGTTTAGGGGTTAAAAACAGCAATTCCTATTGGGAAAAATTCAAACCAACACGAGTCGTTTTAAGAAATTCAAAATGTCGTTAAAGAACTATGCAATTTGCAACATTTCACTTCTGACTTTGCATCATATTCTGCTGTACTGATCATTCCATGATTGCATAATCAGGGCATATGGCATACCATTGTAAAGAGGAATTAAGTGGCTTTTAATGACACTACTTTCAACTTTCATAGATCAAACCAGAGTTGCATTACTTTTTGAGGCGTATGTACGAAATTAGGAGAAGATTTTCGCATGTACTCTGGCTTATTTTACCTTGTAAATGCCAATCAGCCATTGATTCCTATGGTGTTCTGAATGGATCGCACGGGATACCAGAGGGGAGTGTTAAGAGGAGAGACTGGGTGTTTTGTCTTAAGTGTGTGAGCTTGCATTCATTGTGTACGTGAAGCAATTTTTTTAGGAGTGTGACGCCATCATTTTATTTTAATTTTGCGATACTTCTGCCATTTCTAGGTTGATTTTATTCAAACAAACGTTGAATATGCTCTGACTTGCTATCGAAAAATTGCACTAGGGTAGCAATTCTACTGTAGCTCGCAAATATTTGAAGTGCCGTCTCTCTCAAATCTGATCTATTAAATTAAGCCAAGAAAATAAATGTGTAGATTTTGAGCGCATGCCAGTAAAAATATGACAAATATCTTTCATCTGCAAGTGAAAATATTATGATTTTAAATTCCTTTGAATTAATCCATCATGGGATATCGCAAGAATTCTATTCACTTCTCCCACGACTACTCCACTACAACATTGTCATAGAGGGCTGAATACGTTGACAAATCACATTATCACAGGAGAGTGAAATGGTATACTATATAAAATAATTTATGACAAACTCACCTGTTCTCCCTACGTGGCAATTATACTCATCGTCAAGGTCATAGCAATCAGGAACGAAGTTACACACATAGTGTGATGGAATACATTTTCCATTGTTACACATGTACTGGTCATCCGTGCATGGACCTGAAAGAAATATTGACAGATTGTTATGCATTCAACTAAAGGTTACTATACGAAGTTCCAACTTAGCATATTGGAACAGCTGTAGATTCTAGGGAGATAACGATTTCCACTTATAAAAAATTGCAAGGGCGTGAAATGTCAATATGCTCAATAAGAGACCAGTAAAATAAGCACTAATTTTCTCATTCACGAGATAATCGCATGACCCTCTCTTATCTATGCCTTGTTCCCCTTAACAATGACAGAACCGATCGGCATGGGGGTGCACTAGGATAAGGAAATGTTTGGGTCGGTTCTGCCATTGATAACGGGAACAAAGCATAGGCAAGACAGGGTCATGCAATTATTGAAGCAATCTGTTGAACATTTATTATTAGTGACATACCATTTCTAATTAGTATTAAGGTTGGACGAACAATAAAACCGAATTTCGTTTATCTACGATAAGATATTTTTGCTTTTTATCATCATGATGGTAAAACATGGATGGTGACCAGTCTGTTTTGATCATTAACATCAGAATGGACTTTAAGGTTAAGCAAACCATGTTTGTTAGTAAACTTACCACAATTCAATTCATCTTCTCCTGTCCAACAGTCATCAACGTAATCACACCGACCTTCAACACATGTTCCGTCATTACACTGAAATTGCCCTTCCCCACAAGGATGTTCTAAAAGGAATGTTAGGAGGTAAATGGAAAAATATAGAATTTCAGACAAAAATTGGCAAATATCTCTCATTTATACTTTGAGATGTTTTCTTCAATATATATATATGTAAGTGAGTTTTATTTTATATTATGGGTGAAGGAATATGGCATTGAACCCTTTCACCCATTGAGACCTTATCATTTCAAATCAAAATACGGCAATCGGTCGCGGTCACGGTAGTACTTGGGGGTTGTTGCTTAGCGAGCTCCTTGACCTGTTTCATATCTGTGTGCTATTGGCACCGTGAAGCAAGTTTGCCCTACCCCGGCAAGGGGGTGTGCCCGATCGACCACACCAGTATTTTATTACCCCCCCCCTCCCCCCCC
>BQKZ01000808.1:103842-125027 GCA_036244855.1 Temnopleurus reevesii
ATATGCCAAAATAATAACATCTATGAAGTATTTTGGTCGAATGTAGTCCAGAATATTTAATTCAAATAAAAATCTATTCTATCATAATTCATCTTGACACCAACGGTATCGCGATACTCCTAGCGTATTCCGGTACCGCACACACACACACACACACACAGCATACGAGCACATACAGTGCGCACTTCAATACCATGCGGAATACGCACTGAGAGAGATTCTTGCGCTATTGGTTAACGAGGGGTTAACGGCTGTTTTGAATTTTGAACGCACGGTCAATTAGTTCGAGGCCCGAATAGAAGAATTATTATTGGAATAACTATAAATGCGCCTATCATGACCAATCTTTGTGCTTAATTGATTGGTGATAAGTTCTAACATTTAGTACTCTTCAACATAACACAACAATCTTGGAAAGTCAAATTTTAGGCTACAAAAGAAATACTCTACCTTTAACATTATGGTAAAGGATATGATTACTAAATTCGGTCGTACTCGATTAAAATACGTCTATTTCTTACCTGTCTTCTCGTCTGCGCATCCGACCTCATCATCCAAATCAGGACAGTTGTCATACAAATTGCAAACATAGTAGTCTGGAATGCATTTGCCACTTTGACAAGTAAACTGCGAATCAGAACATGGACCTGCAAATTTAAATTTAAAAAATTAAAAATATCACCTGTAATCGAATCGCTATACTATTAAAAGAAAAAAATATAGGGCATATGAAGTTATGAAGACAATTTTTAGATTGATTTATTTTCATGAAAACTCAGATACAATGTAAATTATTTCCAAAAAGTTAAGTGGGCCACCGACAATAGAACCGTACGCTGTGTATTCAACTGACAATCACAAGCCGGTTCTGATTTAAATAGCATTACAAAGGACTGTTCAACTTGTGTTCGACTTATATTTCGTAAAAAAAATATATCATGTTTAAAATAGTTAATTCAGCAAATATGCCATGGATACTAGTTACGGAGATGTGAGAGCATACCTGTACGCATACGTTATCAAACATTATTCAGTCATGAATCTTTGCTCTTATTTTCCAATCCAAGCTTTAGCAAAACAGTTGACTTTCTGTTTACTTATTCTGTTTTGCTCTCGTTCTATGTACAATGATTATGGAAAATTAAGAAAAATTGAAGTCAAGAATAAAAGGTTTATATGGCTATCACTTGCCATAAACTTGTATGCTATGACATATTTTTGCTAAGGGGTAGCGATAAAAACGAGCTTTTTAATGTGGTAAAATACACCAAATTGAACATTTACCATTGACCAGCCTGTTAAATAAGCCCACATTAATCTCTGATGTCAAAAACTACAATAGTGATGGTAAATTCTTGGGTTAAGAGATATTTGTCACAAAAATTTCTTACAACTTACCACAGTTTAATTCATCTTCTCCTGTTGGGCAGTCATTGACGTAATCACATCGACCATCGATACATGTTCCATCGTTACACTGGAATTGCCCCTCCTCACAAGGATTTTCTTTCGTAATGTTAAGAGACAAATATGAAAAAAGGAAACGATTGACAGGAGCCAATGTTTAGAGCAAAAACAAGTTACTAAATATCTCATTTCTCTACATACACAGAAATGTCAAATGAAGTTGTATACTTTTAACAAACCATGGATGTTTGAGTTAATACAGTCCAGTAATCTATTTGTGCACAATAATTTAAACCAAATATCTTAAAGGGTCTCTGAGATCAATAATTTGATAAATGCGTAAGTGCATAAACTTAAACAAAATCACATTTATCCGACGTGTTAACAATTGCTAGTAAAGGAGTTACAATCAAATAAACAATTTAGGCAACGTCGGTCAACATAGGCTGATAACGAGCCTTTTAGAATGCGAGTGCGTTCTTTTGTTCGCCGGAAAGGTCCCACTGTTTCAATCCGTAAACTAGTCCTCGCACGATTCGTCTATACACTGATTACAGAGATTCTGCGAAAGTACTGCAGTACTTAGGTAGTATTGGAACGGTACTGCGGAGGTACTGGTGATGTATTGCTGTTATTTGTTGGTGGTACTAAAATGGTATTACAAAGGTACTGCAGTAGTTCTGTTGTAGTTTTCTGGAAGTACTGGAATGGTACTACAGAAGTTTGATTTTATTTTATTTGATTTATTCATTTTCCATTTAAAAACATACAATATAACAAAAAATAAGTGAACAATATCGAACAAACATAAATTTGAAACAAATCGCATACAGATATTTACAGGATAATAGTTTACAAATTAAGGGTTGATTTAAACGACCAGGCATTTTTTATTATGAAATGGAGGGATGTGCTGGAAAAAGCAAAGCTTGTGATACGCACACCACCGGAATAAGATTGCACTAAAGAAAACAATGAAAGTCATTATAATGAATAAGGAGGTACTGCAGTAGTTCTGTTGTGGTTTTCTAATTAGTGAAGACTACCTATGGAAGTTGCCGATGCGTAGAAAACTCCGGAACCATATGGGCCTGCGTGGATGTCAATCCACATGGTGTTTGATTCCGAGGTTACAGACATTGGTTCACTAAAATGATGGAGAGACACAATAGCGGAATTGTGGACATCTGGATCAAGTCCGTTGCCTATTGTCACATAGCCTCCGATTGAAATTGAGAAGTCATATACATCGATCTGTTGAAAAGGACAAATTGTAACGCAGTGTTAAAATAGTTTTTTATTGTGGAAATGACTTGACATGGAATGGTAACATTTAAATGGAATAATGGTAATAAATCTATGTTGTTTAATTTTGAAATAGCAAATAATTAATGTTGTATGTTAGAATGTGCAGTATATTCATATCGCATGTCACTAAATGTTAAAGAAAGGCAGCTAAATGTCATCGATGTTTTTCAACTGAATGACATGCATTACCTTAATTTGATATCCAGCATCAGTCTCAAAGGTGTAGAGATAGTAGACATTAATACCAAAATCATTGGGGTAGTTAGGAGATGAGAAATTTACAGATTGGCCTTGGCTTAGTACGCTCGCATCTGCATATGAAAAAAAGAAAATGACGGAAAACATTAAAATCATATTTTGATTTACTTAGAGATTCTGCAACACTAATATCAATTTGTGTTATAGGACAAATTGAACTGTAACATGACCACACGCTCAGTAACTTATAATTTTATGTATATGAGGAATTGATTTCAAATTAATTAGAGGGGAAGAATATCTGATTACGATGCCTATATAGGATAAACTTAGACAGATTACAAATGAATGATATCTGAATGTCTGATATAAATACTCAAGACATTAATTGAAGTAAAGTCATATCAAAAGTCTACAAATTAAAAATGATAATTAAAACATTTATACGGCGCTTTACACTGGCGTTTATAAGCGGCTTGCTTTTGATAAAGTAAATCCTTAACAGTCAAATTCAATTAAAGATGAGTGAGGTAAGCTAGGCATTCAAAGAAATGAGCTTTTAGTAAAATATTGCATTGTTCAATACAACATTTTCTTTTAATTTATGAAAAAAAAGAGAACTGAAATGTACCTGTGTCTAATGCAGACCCACATAACTCTTCATCCTTTCTATTGCGGCAGTTGAAGTCCCAGTTACAGACGTAGAAATCCGGAATGCAATAATCACCAGGCCCACAGTCAAACACGTTATCTCCTTCACATGGACCTGAAGAAATACATATAATAGCAAGTGAACGCGGAAACGCTCAATATCATTTAGAAACGCTTATCCCTTGCTTCAAATGGAATAAAACGTATGGATTTGAGATAAACCTCCCCAGAGTACTCGTATATATGTTACAAAATCAGATGAAAAGCAGTAAGAATACTGCCCCCCCCCCCAAAAAAAAAATGAATTTACCTTATGTTTCTTCTAAAATGATTTCATGAATTCAGCATTTTGCTTCCAAATTTTTAACACTACCTCTTCAAAGAAATACCTATGACTAGACATGGACGATTTTTCAAAAGTGTACGCCAGATCTGTCTTCATAATTTTTGTTGTATTGTATGATTCATTCACACATTTTGTTACCATCTGTTGTATTACATCTTGTGTGCTCTGCTCCAGCAGTTTTCTATCTGAGGTTTATGTTTGTAAACACGTTTTTTTATTTGTCAGATTAAACAATAAAGTATGTGTAATAAAAAGACGAATAGAGATATTATAGCTCATATTTGATTATTCTTATAAGTTAATGTCACACTTAGGGGTGTTGCTCAAAATCAACTGCAAATCAACTACAACATTGCATATTGTAACGCGCATTTCTATTCGCGCACTGTAAGCGCATTTAACAAGACGCACATGAAACAATGATTTTGATTGGCACGTTTCGATCAACTGCAACTTGCGATCAACTTTTGAGCAACACCCCCTAAGATATAGATTGTAGTGAGGGATTCAAATGCCTATGTGTATTGTAAACTTACATTCCATTTCATCAGATCCATCTGCACAGTCTGTTCTATAATCACACCTACGACCCGCGTGTATACAAGTACCATCATCGCAGACAAACTGATAGCCATCTTCAACACACTCTCCTGTACAGAACAAAGATATTATGCAAAGTTATAATGTCAAATAAAATGGTCTTTTCAAAGAGATTTCTGATTTTTTTCAAAAGTTTTATCCCATGAATTCATTTGCATCGTAATTAGAAGGTCCTGGACAACAGATATCTCATTATATAAGGATTTGTTTCTTACCAGGTGCAGGTTGTTCTGCACAAAGATCTTCAGCCTCATCTGCATTGTCTGCACAGTCAACAATTGGATCAGGGCCCTCACAAGTCCAATAGGTTGGAATGCATTTACCATCGATGGGGCACTGAAATTCATGATCCGCACACGGTTCAGTTACTGTTTAAAGAGGGCAAATAAGAATGAACTTTTGAGATTGTTTGCATTATTAATACAGATAATTACATCGGAAAGTCAGATTTTTAGTGAAAAGCATAAGGATCCTTACATTGTGAGAAAGATAAATATGATCCGTTGTTTCCCATTCATCAGAAACAAAATCATTTATACAACCACGAGTGCCTCAAAAGTGGAATCAGCTCGCCCTCGACTTCCTGTTCTACAAAGAAACATTACATCATTTTTCCTAGGCAATCAAGGAATTCAATTTGCAAACACAAAAAAATAGATAATTTGAAGAAAAAAAAGAGGTGACAAATGACAATGTCAAGAATTTCATGGGACAAATTTTCTCCAGCTGGTGCGTTATTCATACGAGCATTTCCATGCAAAAAAAAAAATTAGGAGCATTTCCAAGCTACTGAATTTTTCACAAAGTTGTCATAGCAGGAATATGCACTTACCAGAAGATTCTACCGCGGTTAATTCAAATCGGAAACCACGTCCGCCGCCATATCTTCCGGGATAGAAATGGACCTCGGCTCTGTTTACCGCAATGGTGAAATTTCGAGGGTGGTAACGGTGATCAAACCATCGAGTATAATGTGGCTCAAGGTAAACATTGGTTGGGTAAACGTATTCAAAGTAATCAGAATACTCGAAGAACAGGTTAGAATCTATGACAAGGTCCCAATCAAGAGTATTGACACGAATGTAGTGATCTGGATTGCTTGTCCTGACACTCCAGAAAAGTGTTTGATGTGGAGGATATGGTTCGGGATAGGAAGGGTTACTTATCATCATTGACGATCCTTCCCTCAAGATAAGATTGGCTGGAAAGAGAAAGTATTAGTTTTATTTAGTTCTCGAAAAAAATAATAATGAGGTTAAAAAACAAAGAGAAATTGATGAAAACAGTCAAACATATAAGAAATTATTTTTGTTGCCATTTTTCGTCAATATATCAAGAATCTTACTTTAATTATTTACTCAAAACATTAAGATGTTATGTAGCCTCTTTAACCTAAAGCCATGGGGGCCTTTTAAGCCCCCTCCCCCCTCAAAACCTTTCGCGAGAAGTCTGAAACGCGAAAAGTGTGTGCCATGATTTTTTTGTGACTTTTCATTTCAAGTCTCGTGCAACTTTTGAGATCAAATTTGCGGTGATCGGGTATATGGTTCTCTGGGCCTCGTTGCATACAGCATTTACCGCAGCCTAAAACAAAGGTAAGTGCCCCAAACTGCGGTAATTACCGCTAGCAGTTTACAATCCGTTGCATAAAGCCACCAGGGCCCCGTTGCATAAAGCTCTTACCGCAGGCAAAACAACGGTAAGTGCCCCAAACTACGGTAACTGCCCAGAATAACGGTAAAGTTACCGCAGGCAGTTTACAGTTTATTCAAATAATTAGTTTCTATGACAAGATACCATAGGTTTTATGCAACGGATTGTAAGAATTGTGGTAAGATGTCATAGAAGTGAGATACAATTATTGTAACTCCTATGACATCTTCTATTGTAAGTCAGAGCTTTATGCAACGGGATCCAGGGGTATCTCACCCCACGTCTACGGTGACTCACCCGCAACCTCAGACCCTTGCGGTCAACCCAAATTTTCTTAGTGTGATCAATCTAAAAGATTTGCAAGACATCTTTAAAGATACCAAAATCAATATTTGCAATTTGCAATAGCTGGGTCTAGATCAATTTCTACCCTCATTGTTTCATAAGTTGAAATTTGATAATCATATTTGCACGAAAATCGTTCAAATTTAACAAATTGTATCATCAATGTCAATAGAAATTATATTAGTGATATTGTTCTATGTGCTGTTCCTTCCATGATATTCATTAAGAAATGATGAAAACAACAATTTCTTTGTTTGAACCAAGTCTGGTACCCGAGTGGCATTTCACCATGGAGCTCCCCTCGGACTATCGGGGAACAATCAGTGAAAGAAAGGGGTCAACCTCAGGGGCTTTTCCTAGCAAACATCGCCCAAGAAATATGAAATTTTCTCAATGGCCCTCATTTTGCTAAATCAAAGCTATATGATCAAAATAATAAAGATAAGCTACGGGTAATTTTGTTCATAAGGCCAGTAAAGCTGTATTTTCAGCGAATTTACCAGCAACAAATGGGAAGACATTGGCGGTTTCACCATTTTCTCAACAAAACCTCTCCCAGAGATGTGGCCGAGATTTGTGTGAAGTTCCACTACAGCCCCAGTCAAGACGATTTCCGCCGACATCATCCGTAATTTCTAGTTTTTAAAGGCACAAGAAATCATTAAGATCTCAAATCATAATAATGTTTAGGGGCACAATTGCATGCTTTTCCAGATATGTTATGGCCAATTGACAAAATTTAATATAAATTTATCGACAAAATATGGGTATTTACCTGAAACCTGGAGCCTTATCGCACTGAGTTTAGCCAGTAGCAGAGATACAATAGCCTCGTTCACGAATATTCAAATAATTAATTTCTATGACAAGATATCATAAGTTTTATGCAACGGATTGTAAGAATTATGGTAAGATGTCATAGAAGTGAGATACAATTATTGTAACTCCTATGACATCTTCTATTGTAAGTCAGAGCTTTATGCAACGGGGCCCCGGCGCTACGCGCACTCCAAAAATATTTGTCAAGCCGAAAATGGTTCAAAAACGTGATTTCATGTACAAAGTCGATGGAAACTGTATTCCGTAAACATTCATAAACCCCGGTAGATGGTATTCGTACTCGATTATCTTCCTTACCTGTCTTTCCGTCAGCGCATCCAATTTCATCATCCAAATCAGGACAGTTGTCATACAAATTGCAAACATAGTAGTCCGGAATGCATTTCCCATTTTGACATGTAAACTGCGAATCAGTACACGGACCTTCAATCGTCAAGAAATATAAAGAACAAACATTAAGGGTATCTGCATGCCAAGCTTTAAGATTGCATTGATGTCGTTAGGGAGAGAATTCCAATATGTATTTGGTTTAAACAAACATACAATGTATATAACACATTTATCTTATTGTAATAGAAAATATTTCCAATGAAAGTATCTTTTTCAGGCAATATAAAATAAAATTGCGCTGTCTGGTGTCAATGTCATGTAAATCATTGATCTTAAAGTTACGAAAAATGTAATGATTTTTGTTCGAGCGATAAACGTGGTGAATAATGAGTTTGGCCTACTTCGATCTTTCATCAATCTAATGAATCCAGTAAATTCTTACATCATTTAGTGTTAGCATGTTCAAGTTCAAGTTTTTATTCACCAATTCATTGCATAAAATTACACATTCACAAAGTTACAATGAATGGGCTGGGATCCCAAAAGAAGCAAATCTTGTGGAGAGGGCCCCAAACAATGCATCAAAAAAATGCAATACAATATATAAGGCATATACATAGAACGTACATGCATACTCACACTCGCATGCAAACATACACATACACAAGCATTCACATATAGTACTACCGGTAGAAGTTTGTTGGCTCTATTACTTCCTAGAATGATTTTCATCGCTTTTTCAATATTTAATCAATATATGTTCGACCCATGTGTTTAAAATTATACAAAGATGTCACTGACTTTATGTGTAAGGGTGCATAGTAAAACATGAATCGAATTAGTGCTAAGCCCCAGTCACATATAGCACCAAATCAACACCATTTCTTGGCATTGTTTCCCCACTTGAATTCTAAATAAAGGGTCGTGCTGAATCGTGTTGGATCGGGACTTCTATGTGTCAGGGCTTATTCATGTGTACTAGTATATGGCATTCATGCCATCCTTCCCTTAGAAAAGGAACACAATTCTGAAAAGAGGTAAGCGAGAAAGTGGAAAAAGTGTTTGAAGATTATAAAGAGGAACGATAGCGAGGGAACAAACATGGTCGAAAGAATTTAAAGAGGGAGTCCAGGGAAATGAGAGATGGATGGACGGAAATGGGATGGGGAATTAAAAAGCAAGTTCAAAGCAGGGGTACTATGAGGTGACAACAACAAATTATAGAAAGCTGATTTCTAAATATAAGCATGGTGTTTCGAATAACGCACGCGTTACACTCCTGATTTCATTGAAATGACACCGGAGCACAGATAATAAAGCACAACATGCTTTTTAATGTTATGATAAAACATACTAAATTATGTTTTCATCAATGACCAATATATTAACATTGAACCCGTATCAATCTCTTGGGCCTGTAACAAACAAAATGTCACTTAACTTTCCATAAATATTAATCTTAAGTCTATGACAAAGTGTATACAAAAGAGATAAAATCAATTGCAAAATTACTGGAACCGGGTAGTCCCTACACAAAGTTTATGGGTATTACAGAATTCAGTCCTCAATGGGTTAAGGCCCTTTGACTACTGGAACCGGGTAGTCCCTACACAAAGTTTATGGGTATTACAGAATAAAGTAGTCAATGCGTTAATTGTGTTACAGGTCGCTGGTGTCTCAATCAAAGCGGCGAAAAAAAAAATCTTCAGGCTAACGCAATATTTATTTATATGGTGGCATTCGCCCCGTCACTTATCCTGAAGAGTGTAACCATTCTAATATGTTACAATGAAAAAAGAATGATCAACTTACCACAGTCAAGCTCATCTTCCCCATTCAAACAGTTATCCTGATAATCACAGACAAGAGATTCTTCGATACACGTTCCATCATTGCAACGGAACAATCCATCGTCACATGGATCCCCTAAAATGCAGAAATGTTATGAAAATAGAAACAAATATGATTAGGTATTTAGGTCTGAGCAACAGCATCAAATCAGGCTAGGGCATTGTCAGGCAAAAGACAAACAGTTTGGAATATTATAGAAATATAGAATGACTCTTGAGGTTCTGGTTAAATCAATTCGCACGAATGAAATCAAATTCAAAAGATGTATTGTTGAGCACCTAACATGCACCTGTATCCTTCACATTACAAACTCGCACAAACACAGACAGACATAATCACATAGATCCGCAAGTCAACTACACACCAATTTAGAATCACATTCATACATAACACACACAAACACACACACCTACACACACACACACACACACACACAGAAACACACACAGAAACACTTGTACGTCCGATACGCATCAAAAGAAAAGGCAGCAGTACGTGGCCTAGCTTCCTTTCCTGATACTAGAAAACAAATCAATAAAACTATAAAAATTGAGAGGAGAAAAAAAATTGTCACTTCACTGTTAGCTACTTTCCGCATGGTTTTTATTTGTGTATATTTGTTTGTTTTCTGGGGTGGTTTTATCATCTAGAGCATCCAGTATGCCTTCTTGATTATGGGTATATATAAGGTAAGCGAGCTCCTCGGCGACTGAACGGACTCATGAGGGAAATTCACACTCCCCTCCCCATCTGTGCAAATGTTTCATAAGATTCATGATGGGCATACATACAAATTCATTTGTTCAAGTTATTGTGTTTTTCTTTTTTTATTTGTATATATATATATATATATATATATATATATATATATATTTAGGGTGGTTTATTATTAGAAAATCATCAAAAATCACAATATTTACAAATAATTTGAACATGATTAGACAACAAACTTCATATGGCAGAATAACGGAAAAGTGAATTACACTAAAGCGAGATCCGAGTCAGAAAAGAGGCAGGCGATACATTCCTCAGAATATATAAAGAACTCAACAGTGCGCAGCGTTAAAAAAAATTATGTTTTTCTGTGTTATGTTATATATTTGCACTTTATGTTTAGGCAGGGCTCTCTAAAAAAAACAAGCCGTTGGCTTACATGAGACCACGCTGTCGTTTAAGAAAAACTTGAATTAATGAATAAATAAATGAATAATTACCTGGTACTACGGTGTCTGGCAGATCCACTCCGTTAGAACTAATCGGAACAGTTACTGCAAGCAAAAAGAATATTCAAGACTGTAAGTATATCTAATATCGGTCAGTGTGTGAAAACATATTAAGCCGAGTGGCACTGTAGTGTGAGTATGAAAATGACACGAGAGAAAAAGATATATAAATGATAAAAGACGGTGTGCATTATTAAGCCAATAATTTTATTGTAAAAACGTCCCAAATTCATCTGTTTCACATTGATGGAATATATATATGATATATTGATATATATATATATATATATATTTAAAGGAGATGCTTGTTAAGATACTAAAATAATAAAAATAGTTTTCATATCGTCTGGTGTCAGACTCGAATAGCACGAGATTGCTATTTTCTGAATTCATTAATCCTGGGTATTATGGCATTATTGGTAGTACCTGGCTTTAGTCAAATTCAAATATCATTTCAATATATTATGCTATAATGTTATGGATAATAAAGTTCAGATTCTCAGAGTATTCAAAATATCAGTGCAAGAAAGTGTATGTGCTAGAAGTCGGGTAGTGTAACCACTGTCAATTGAATCACGTTGAATAAGTTGGTATATAGGTGGCATCGGGTAGCATCACCATGATCATATTATCCTATTTGTTTTTACATTACAGTATGTTGAATGAATGTCTGTCTCATAACAGTCTTTGGGGAAATTATGAATAATAATAATAATAATAATACCTCTTATTTACTCAGGGTAGCCAATTTCAGCTGTAAGCTGTTCTTCCAGCGGGCCCTGCATAACATGAAGTTATCATTACCCTTCTCCGTTCTTAAATGCCGAGCGCCTGGCAAGAAGGCAAATGGTCCCATTTTTATAAGTCTTTGGAATGACTCGGCAGGGGATCGAACCCACGACCTACCGTTCATGGGGCAGACGCTCTACCACTGAGCCACACATTATTTGTATTTACCATCTTGAACTTCGACGGTTACAGCGGTTGATCCAAGAGCGGCGTTGTTAGAAAGAGCTGTCATGACCGCCTCATTTGCAGCATTGGACACCTGATTGGCCACGAGTAGTTGCAGGTCACTCGCTGAGGTAGTGTTTGTGGTGGATGAGGCGAGTGATGATGCAACCCTTCCGGATATCGATATGCTTGCACCTACAACCACACTCCCAGCACTGAGATATGCATGAACAACGATTTATTATCAATAATAATGATGATAATAATTATATAAATACTAAAATAACACTGACCAGTATCCGCCAGGCTCTGACGCTCATGGCGCTCATGGCGCTCAACCAAAGACCAATACAATACCAAGACTTAATTGAATAATACAACTTGAAATATCACACGAACTTAATCAATTACACATAATTGTTGAGGAGGAGATCAATTTCTGATCGTAAAGCTAATGAGGATTCAAATATCCACTCCAGGCGCGCAATTGATTCCTTTTTAATAGTGATTTGAATAACAACAACACTAATAATAATAGTAATTATAATAATAATTATGATAATAATAATAATAATAATAACAGATTAATAGTAATATTAATACTAAAACAAATACTACTACTACTAATAATAATAATTTAAAAAAATGGTGATAGTAAAAAAAAACAATTCATTGATAACCCAGATTAACTATTTGAGTTGAAAAACATAAGATGAGGTGGTGTGGTGATGAAGCGAGTGATGAAGATGATAATATAATTATGTGACTAGTGAGGCTTCAAATATACTCCGCTCTAGGCGATTCAAAATAATATTGCAAGGCGCCTTGAGCACTCGGCAGAGTGGGTACGTATGCTGTACAAATTACATCTATTATTATTATTAAAAAAAGCATAATAATAATAATAATAATAATAATAACAAATTTTATTGACCCAGATTAACCTATTTAGTTCAGTCGAAATGTTATCCTAGCTGACCCTGCAATATTATATTTTTTTCTCTATAGTATGCTCTGCATTGACTCAACGTATGCAATTATTATATCTCAATAAGCATAAGGAAATGTAGGTTCCCTGTATTTGTATTATAACTATTACTATCATTCATATTACTATAGTTACTATTACTATTAATATTGTTAGCATTGCAAATGTTCCTCCGTCAATGATTACACGTTCCTCTTTACGTGTTGTACGATGGAGCGATCAAATTCATCCAACGATCGACTCTAAATTGAAATATCTATTTTATTAAGATGTTAGTTATAAGTTAAATTGTATAAAGATATGCGAGGCTGCAAAGTACCAAGGCTGTTTCCAGGTAAACACAATGAACGAATATGTCCTTAAAATTTGTTTGGCTGCCCTCTCAGTTGACCCATCCTGATTATGTTTTCTTTCATTCACAGAGAAAAATTCGTTAATATAAATACGAAATTTGATATAAAAGAGTCATATATTTGCATTTCTTGGCTCCAAAGTCATTAACTTCCATATACAGCAATAGTCATCTGCTTCTGGGGAACTTCTAAGGTCATGATCAGTTAGAGATGAGTTTAATTCTATTTGAAAATGATTTTTTTTTACGGCCGAGCGACACTGTTTCGTATTAATAAATGACATTCCTAGGCTACCAAACATTTTCAGCACATTTTTCAGCACATGCCTAAGCATATTTGAACAAACCTCAATCCAGTCACAGTGACATTGTTCACGTATTCCCCGATGTCCTCGTTAATCTGGAGACCGTTCATCATCTGTAATAGCAAATTAAGTTTCAGTAAATTTTAATCACTCATGTAAGTAAATAAGGATGGGTAAAATAAACTTCCCTCTCGACCTCTGCGTATATGAACGCTCACAAATTCACCAAGTAATACTTTGTATCATCATGTAATTGTGATTTGCCCAGATCCATTAAGACTCTTGTGGAATATTCATGATCTGTCAGAGCTCTACAGACTAAGTCCTCACCATTTACTAACGCAAGATCAGTCAAAGAAGACTTTCTAAAACCAAACTGGTTAGGATTAAGCAATTCATTTTTGTTCAGAACTTCAACGAGTAAAAGACTAGAAAGTCAAATACAATTAAGATGAAGACTATTCAGGTAAATCAGTCTTGCTAACGGACCACTTTTCCAACTAGGCAAGCACATATATGTTTGTAAAGTCATGTTGATATCTATTTTTAGAGGATAAAATGATTACTCACACTTAACGGCATGGAACCATTCGTAACTAAACTGTCTATTTAGGGTTTATGTTTTATCATTCATTTTTAATTTATTCTAAATAAAGTGCATAATGTTTTAGGTTCCAATGGGGAAGCAGTGAAATAATTTTACTGGTAGGCGGTACGTGGTTCAGGACTGTTAAAAAAATGTTTTTAGAATAAGTGCACTGAAGCTTGTGGACGGTATAAATCGAGTGCGCTTCTAATGTGCGCATTAAATGATAAGTGCGCATGCAATGCGAGTATTTCATTGTGCGCACATCAGATGTACAGTCGTTTCCTACCGTCCGCAAACTTCCGTCCACCAATTTCAAAAGTCCACTGACATGTTAACATGGTTATACCGTACCTCAGTCTGTGCAGTGTTAGCAAAGCTCATGTATTCTTGAGATGATGGGTCGTTGTAGGCAGGGATGAACGTCACACCAGTCAGAGTTGCAGATAATGACATATCAACGTCACCTAAAAGACATACATCAATATTATAGGTTGAAAAATCGTGTTGTTATATGTTGAGATTTGATGGGCGTTTCTCAATCCAGATGCATTATCTACGCCAATAATGTTATATTTAGGTGCTATTATACTTGGTAACCATCTCGATTTGCATGGTTATTGTTCTAAAATAAATACAATAAATGTTGATTTGATTGAAGTGGATCATCGTATTTTGCTACATGCAAGAATATTTTGAAAAATAAATGGGCTTAATTTGGATTTCATCAATGACTCATTGTCAAACAATTTGTATGCATGAATTAGCAGAATTAATCAATTGACCGTGTTTTTTTTTCAAAGTAAACATGCATTCTGGTTTCAGTATGTCAAAAACGTTGCCGATTTTTGTCACGATCACACGTTTTATGGCTGAGATCAACAACAACGCCTCCTCCTTTCAGATGTATACCATGTAGCCCCAAAAGCTCAGAGTAGGGTTAAGGGATGCACTCTTGATTTAGAAAATCATATTCTCATAGCTTACTTGGTACATGTATTTGTTCCCAAAATTTTTAAAGTTCAGTATTTTGAAAATGAAAATGTATCGAAACTTAAGTATTTTGTTTATAATAATCGAGTGAGATCATAAATCATAATAATATTTCAGTCATTAAAAGCAATGAAGAAAAATATACTTACCGACAACTACTCCAGGAAGAACAGTTGGTGCTAGAGCAGGAATGAGACAATATAGATAAATTGACAAGTCAGTACAGAGATAATAACAATAGCTGAGGGAATTCGTACAAAGCTGATCAATACATTCACGGCAAGATGCGTCCGATCACACACACATCCTGCCAAAGCCGGACACATCTCGCCGGAAATTTGCTGCGTCCTCGGACACATCTTGCCGGCCGGACGCTCTCGCCCGTTACACCGGCTCATCAAATAATGTTCGCCAATTGGATTCCAAAATATTTCAGAACCTGCATTGATACCCAAATGAGTAGTTAACGATTTGAGTTTTATGTCCTTGTATGAGCAAAATCATGTTACCAAAAATCATGTTACCGTCTTGCATTTCTTTTATTTCAATTTGTCTTATTCATGTTACATAAAAGATAAATTAAGTGTCGCAAAATATAAATCTTTTTTTTTTTACATTGACGCCATTTGTTTGTTTTAATAAGACGTATTTTATCGTATATTACTTTAATCTGTTGCAATGTATCTGTATTGATCTTGCTTTGTCCAGTTTTGCACAACATGAATGCACGTGCATCAGGTTCTAGCTGCAAAAGTGAATTTTAATGAACTATATCACTTCAATTAAACACAAGTGCATGTTCTCTAAAAGCATTTAAGTAGAGCACAAAATGTCTGGTTATTTACCTGGTCCAGTAGGACGTGGTCCTGATGATTTATCTCCTCCATGGCCTTCGATTTCAGGACCTGTCATCATAGCAATAATACTGATGGTAACTATTATTATCCATATTATTATTATTATCATCATTATCATTATTCTTATTATCATTATTATTATTATTATTATTACTATTATAATCATTATTATTATCATTATTTTTATCATCATCATTAGTATAGTTATTACTATCAGCTTTACTTCGTGTCAATGGGAAATCATACATTCAAAACTCGAGCTTAGGCAAAATTGACCTTATAGGGAATATAGCGTTTTCCCTTTGCGTTTTAACATCTGAATCATAGGAATATTACGGGAAATGTTAATTCCTTTACAATCTCAGGTAACCCATTCCAAAAATCAGGTACAGAAAATATCTGAAACAGTGGCATATGAGCGTAAGACTGGGTATCTTAAATATTGGACTACAATTGGAGATTTATTGATTAAATCGGAAGAGTTGGAGTCTCGCTACATAACATGGTGGCAGCGGTGGATTTAAACTTGCATTATCATTAAAAAAAATATCCATACAGAACACGTTTCACAAAATGCAAAAAGTATTAATATCTTAACAGACCACATAAACCATACGGCCTCCCACGTTAAAAAGAAGTACATGTAGTAACAAATTTTCAGTTTCTCATCCATTTATGTTGCGCTCAATTGACATGATTTTAAAAAATACTTGTTAAAATAATGAAAAAAGGGAAACCGATGTTCTAATTTCCTGTTAAAAAATCATATTCTTTTTTCTTCATCTGTTATCATTTCCTTTTGTCCTGGTATTTTTTTTCTTAACTGTTTTTTTTTTATTTATCGTTTTTATTGAAATCAAACATCACACAAAACACAATATTTACATGTGATTGGCAAGATTAAAATACAATAATCACAAATCAATTACAAAAAGAAAAATTTATATTTTCTTTCTTAACTTTTCTCAATCTGGTGCATATTGATGTTCGCGGTATTTTTATGCAAAAAGACGCATTATTTTTCAATATTTTGGTTCATTCTTCCTTTTGTCTTGGGAGAGCAGCATAGATTATCCTCTGTCTTATCGCATTTCATATGAAATATACAAGTGTAGCATGAAATACACATCTACTAATCTAGTCTGTTCTTAAAGTGCACACTTACCGAGGAACACAATGATACAAGACAAAGCGACTGTGACCCCTACTACAATAGCTGTCAGTATAAAGATCTTGAGTAAAGTCTTTCTCGTCGAACGTCTGCTTCCTTCTTTGGTGCGGAATGTCTCTGTCACGTCCGTTACGACACTTCCACTTTCATCGTCAATGGTCTTCTGATACGTGGGATCGTGGAGTTCTTCAAGCTCGATGGCGTTGAGGATATCCTGAAAGATGCAGAAAAGATATGACTTTCAAATTCCGGGATCTCTCAAATCAACTGAAAAATTCAAGTCCATGCTAAAACATATTTATTTGTCAAGTAGACTCAATCCAGCCTATGCAGCTCCCTCACACTATATAGAATACAAATGCAAACTGTTATTGAATTATAAATTGTACAAAATTCTTTGTTGAACTTTCTTCCTCAATCTTTCTCTTTTTTTCCTCGGCGCTTAGGGACATAATTTGTGATAAGCACGTTACAAAGGCTGTAAATTATTATTATTATTATAAATATGTGTTATTATCATTAATATCATTATCATCTTTATTACTACTGTTATTGTTTTATTATCAATGTTATTGTTAGTGTTATTGTTATTGATGTCATGAAAGGTGTAGAAAAGAGACAATCTTGGATATTCAATTTCTATACCTCTTAAATAGTTATTATCAATTAGTATGATCATCATTAATATCATTGTTATTTTTATTATTATCTTAATTTTTATTATTATTATCATTACTAATACTATCATTAACCTCTAATATTAATAACATTATCATTATCCATATCCTGAAAGATGCAGAAATGAGCAATAATGACTTTCCAATTCTTGGATCTCTGAAATATGTGTTATCAATATTATTATCATTATCATTATTATTATCATTATTATTATTATTATTATTACTATCATTATCATCATTGCTGTTATGCAATCTATCACTTCTGGTGTATTATTTCATGTAATTAGTAGTTCAATTATGTTTGTGTAAATTATTGTTTTCTATTTAGCGCCATGAGCGTCAGAGCCTGGCGGTTACCGGCGCTATATGAATATTCATATTATTATTATTACTCTCATTATTATTATTACTATTATTATTATTATTAAAGCTATTATTGTTATTATTGATAATGACGATGATGTCCTGAAAGAGGCTGAAAGGAAACAATTTTGACTTTTCGATTACGGTACTGGATCTCTCAAAGAGGTATATGATCGTCGTTGTCATTGTTATTATTATAACTATTATTATTATTACTTCTACTACTATTATCATTATCATTGTTATCTGTATTCTATATGAACGACTGGATAGACTGGAACATTTCTTCATCCGTTATTGTTCTTTTTTATGTACGATGCACCATTCTCCGTTGCTAAAGTCACAGATATTTCTTGCAAACTTGCAAAATTATCATACTGCATGTTGTTATCTTCAAGCATTGTTTTCCCATTCTTTTTGCAGAGTTGCATTTTTCAAAGTAATAATACGCGTAGCAGTAATTCGGCTTAGTCTAAATTTATTTGTTAATTATGAAAGTTTTCTTAGATTTTCCAGAAAGTAGGTCTCACGTAGACTTTTCTTATACCTTATTTTCAGGGACAGTGGAACCGGAGCCTGGGTTAGTGTTCAATAGGAGTTTTCAAGAGGTAACACCAGATGAGTGTCAATAAAATGAATACGAAATGCATAAGTAACTGTTACATCAAAATAATAAAAAGATAGAAGTGGAAATATAGCCAAGGTAATTAAATAGATTAATGAAAGGAGGCCTGTGGCAAGATAAAACATAGCCGAGATTATTTTAGATGATTTTTCTTAATCAGTATATATTTTAGAATAAAGGCATCTGAGTATAGACCAGGAAAATTGCAAATTCAACCTTTTTTTTATTAAAAATCTTTATAATCTTGCTTCATTTCATGAACAGACGTTTGCAATGATTTTCAACTTCATCAGGCAATTGACAGAGACACATGAGTGCATGTATGTAACGCATTATGCGCTGCTGTATTAATCTCATCTAACAAACCTAGACCGAGTAAAATATTCAAGTTATATCAATAATCAACCGCCGCGATGCTCAAACATCGATCTTGTCAGGATTCATATAGTGCGATAATGATTTTCTGGTGATAAAGATCGCGATTCAAATCAAACTTCAGAGTGCGATAATTCGGAAATATCATCCCGCTGACCATGCGGTAATAATAAATAATAATAATACCTCTTATTACCCAGGGTAGCCCAGGGGCCATGAAGGTGATTCGAACATCGATGTAATTAATCCCAAAATGCACAGCGCATTCGAAGAATTCCGCTGCGAGGGAAAATGTGTGCAGTGGTTGCTTACGGTATTTCTTTACTTCTTGGCTACCTAAAAAGTATTTCGCCGTGTAATTTTGCTATATTTTGATACATTTGATTTATTTACAGTCATTTAATTCATTACATTTAGTTTAGTTAAATCTAATTTAGCTCCATTCAGTTAAATCAGATCCCCTTAGTTCGCTCCTGTCGGAATTTCAATGCTCCAAAACTGCATCGCGATTTGAATCACCTTTCTAGCGCGAAAGCTGACAGAATAACATCGATGTTCGGATCACGATCCAAATCACTTTGCCTTCGTATGTGTCTGCAATGTCTTTACAATGCTCAACGATGGTTGTTTGTGATGGCAGGGAGCGTAGACATGTTTGTGGCGAATTCACTTGCCACGTAATAAATAAGAGGGTTATATTGTCCGATCGATTATTGCATTTCAATAAGTTTCTACCGGAGCGGCTATACAGTTGCGTTCCACTTCAGTGGGGAAAGTCATCGTGCTTTCCCCCATTAGTATCCTCTCACGTTTATAATGCCTGGAAGATTAGGCCAATACACAATGACATCAAACTTATATAAAGCATTATTTAACAATACCAATCACCGGAAAGCAGTGCTAAATCATAAGACCCTTTTGATATCTCAACACTAAACATATCTTAAATCATGAGGAAATTTAATAAAATAGTACTATCCAAAAAGTGTTAAAATGAAAAAAGATCGGGGCAAAAGGAAACACATAAATTTAGGTAAGAAACGATCACACTCTACGTACTGAAGCTCCCCGTAGAGGTATCTTTGCATCGCACGTAGCTGTAAAAATCGTCGGTTCGTGTTTTTAGCTCTCTTTTGATTACAATACTCTAAAAAATCATTTCCAACCGTATATTCATCATAATCTGGTAAAGCTCCTACATTATCAAGGTAATTTTCATTGCGATATTTATCAAGATATGCAGCAAAAATGCATCAAATAATGTATTATGTGTCTAGTTCACTATAGCAAAATTAGGCATAAGGCGGTTTACCAAAAAATCTGTTAAAATATATTTGACTCATGAAGAAACCTGAAGAGGCCATTTGACGACCTTCAAGACCCAGTGAATGAGACAAGTCTGAGAGATTATTGTTCAGAGGATTATTTGGATCAATATCGATATTCTTGGAATTCCTCGGTAATCGATTTTTTTTTTCTTTCTATGTTTTCATAATAGCCTATTGTGTTCTATAGTCAGAAGGATTATTTTCCAGACAGTATAAAATCTCTTCAAAGAGTTATGTCCATTACAACATGTGTTTGATAAATGTTACTTTATACAAGGTCTCCAGAGCGAAATCTTATCATGCGAAACATGACAGCATGTTCAAGTTTATTTTTCCGGGCATGGATGTCCCAACTCATGACAGTCCTCAAACCTCAACACTCTCGTCGGATTGGTATGGCCCGTTTGCATATAAAGTTGCGTTTAAACGCAAGTAAGAAAATCTAACGCAACTCCATTCTTAACCAATCAGGAGCGTGTATTAAGGATTTACGTTTACTTTTCTGATGAGGTGCGTTTAAACGCAACTTTTTATGGAATAGAGCCCTGAACGTATAACCAGCAACGCAGCCGACTAGACGAAGACTAACCCATTTTCGACAACAGAGATGTTAAACAAGAAGCTTCAAAAATCCGCAGAGTAAGATGGTAGGAACACCTTCTGGACGCCTCTATTGTGAATGTTTAAAACCCAAACCAAAATTGAATACATTGTGTAAACTCACTCTGTCCGATTCCTTTACCCATTCTGCTCAAAGTGAGTATGCAGCCCCATTGCCAGGAGTGCCAACTGATTCTTGACCCAATTATACAAGTCAAGGCAAGGACCGTTCAAAATGAGGGGGGGGGGGGGGGGG
>BQKZ01000809.1:0-17752 GCA_036244855.1 Temnopleurus reevesii
GGTGAGCATTTTTTATGACAATTTGGATATGAATTTTCCAGGGAAAGAGCAAACAGAAGTGTTTTCTGTAAAATAATGATCACTTTCCTCAGAAGATGAAAAATCGGGTCTAGGCACCAGGCTGCTACAAGAATTTTTTTCACCAGTTTGCCCATTCACCCATTCGGGCAACAAAGTTTTCAAATCACTTGCCCAAACAAAAGTTTGTCTTGCCCAAACTGATGGCCATTTCACATGTAAAAGAAAACTAGTATAGCACTGTTACTTGCACTATTGGGCAATTAAGTGACAATTTTATTTACTTGCCCGACAGCTTAATTTTGTTTCCCCGGCCATGCGGGCAGGTGGGTTTGTAGTGCCCTGTAGGCACATGTCTAGTATTTGGCGTTTTGTGATGTCATGATCATTTGGGGGGAAACAGCATAAAATCTATGCAGTACTCATATTTCCTCTTCTTGGAATTGGAAGAGGAGATTAAAAAGTATTGACCTTTTCTGGTATATCAGGTCAACTCTCGCCACCAACAATATACCACACGTCATTTTTGATCTGCTTGAGTCAGGAAGTGACTTCTGGTTTGGGAAGCTATTGCTGGTGCTACATCCACCAGGGCAGTATTTCACCAAATCGTTTTTAACTTTACGCACAACTTTAAGAAAGACTGGAGTACGTTAACCAGTGCAATATGCACATAAGATTCTTGTTCATTCAGCGCAAGAGAGTGTACCAGTCGTTCTTAATTTTTTTTGTAACTTGGTGAAACAGCACCCACTTCAGATTTTCTTCCATTTCAATCATTAAGGATACTTTTGCTGCATCAAAGAAACAACCAATGGTGAATTGATAGTTCATATGATTATGACATATATGAAGTAAAGTATTAAATAAAGTAACATGATTTTTTTTTCAATCTAAACCTGGCAAAAATGATTACATAAATACCTGTATGAACCAGAAGTTGGTACCTGGGCTCACATGAATTATTTGCATTGAAAACTGCAGAGCGCCATCTGCTGTTCTCAATTTGCGAGAATTATAAAGTCAACCATGTAAGAATATAGACATACCCATATCATGGGGAGAAAAGGGATGGGGCAATTATTTATGTTTGTGAACTTAGTAAGTTTTAATTTGACTTTTAACACATAATTTCATTACGGCCATTTATTCTTGAGAAGTAACTTGTCTATGGAGACGATCGATGTAACACTAGGATTTAAAAAAAATCTTAATCTGCATTAGAAATTTTTTAAACCTGGGCCTGTAAAGATGCAATTACACTTACGATCGATCAATAATTATCGCAAGTCTATGGCAAAAGTGTACTGCTAAAGATACCATTAATTTTCAATTTATCATATTTCTTTTATGTTACAGGCCTCTACATGTAGGTTAATTGGGATAAATTATGTCTGCATATTTTTAAATTCAGTTCTTATCATTGATTTGATACAGGGCATTTAACGGAGACCAACACAAAGTTTCCACTTGTCTCTAACGAAGGGAAGAAGGCAAGAGTCCTCGCAACCATCGGATTAACGAGTGGATTCAGGAACCATGCGCTGCATTAGAGATTGCGTAAATTGACATAGCAGCTTGGATTGGGTGAATTATGATGGCACATTATTAACTTTGTTCTTTCTATCATTGATTTGATACAGGGCATTCAAAGAGATTACGGAGGCCGACGCAAAGTTTCCGCTTGTCTATGGAGAAGGGAAAAAGGCGAGAGTCTTGGCAACCATCGGCGTAACAAGAGGTTTTGGAGATCATGAGCTGAAGGTCCATGGGACAGATGTCTTCATCAAACCATTCCTGTCACCAGTACCAGAGGTGATAATAATAACAAGGAGTCTGATTTACCCAGGGTAGCCACTCCATATTTTAATTTAACGGGATGGTCTTTTACTTTGACCACTGAGCCACTAAGTGCACTTAGGCTATGCATAAATCTCAAAATCACTATCAAGTTATATGTATCTTTAAGAAGGATTTTTAAAGATTGGTTTCATGAATCCCAAGTCATTTGTTAAAGTTTGTCGAGTACCTCTTGAAGTTACAAGTACCCCCTGTACCCCCAACAAAAAAAAATCACATTAATTTGTTGTGTGGACATGTTTTCATTGAGATTTAGATAGTTCCTCACATATCAAGTTTAAAGCAGAGAGGTATAGTGTCAGCTTTTAGTGACATCTTGGCAGTATCTGATCCACAACCTAGAAAGAATTTCACATGACACTTGTTTAGAAAGAAAAAAATACCCTGAGTATTTTTTGTCTATTTCCCGTGCAGTGTGACATTGCGTGTCCGAGTTAGAGCGGTTTGAATGTAGCAAATCACAACAATTCTTAAATTTCAATGCAAAAAATTCACAAACTCTTTTATTTCTATGATATTCTCTTGGCCATTTTCTTTCCAATCTCCTTCAAAAGGAAATATTACATCCAAGTTTATTTTTTTCATACCAAAATAATACATGTTGCCAATTTGAGCATCTACATGTATATTTATCATTTCTTTTTATTACCCAAAAGCTCTGTCTCTCTGTGGGGTAATATATCAAAAGTTATACCGTGCTACAGAGTTTCAAGAACCCATATCTGAAATGACATCTCCTTGCTTCAAAGAGAAATTTAAACTTGAGTCTAGGTTGACAAGATTGATCTAATTTTCCAGATGTTATCTGATCCGATCTTATCTCTTCTGTATGATATAACAGGTGAAAGTCTACAACTTGTTTGAGCGCGACAACTCTGAGAACGATGTCCTCATCATGGCTTCTGATGGATTATGGGATGTCCTATCGAACGACAGAGTAGCTGAGGTCGTCCGAGAAGTTTTAGATAGCTTCCCACCCAATGATTATAAGAAGTAAGTACGGTATATAGTAGTGACTCTGTGAAGAAGAATCCCTTTTTTTATTATCTTTGTAAAGCCCTCGTATTGTTTTGGCATTATATGAAGAATATGTGTACAAATATTTACTTTTATTTCTCACTAGATCTTTTGCCAGATAAAATAAATGATATTTAATCAGATCTCAGCCGTGGATCACGCGATCGCCGCAAAATTTTGCACATGCATAGTGTAGAGTATAAACTACATGACTGTATAGTTTGATTTTCTGAAAATTTATGATTTATGATAATTAATTATGCAAATTTATGCATGAAATCTTATTTTCTGCTTTATTTCACTCATTGAAGCTCCTAGAAAGCTCATTTTTGGTATAAATATTCTCTATATTATTCCTCACAATACTACTTGGAAAAAAATTTGGTGTGACAAGTTATTTCTTATGTTTTTTATTGTTTTATGAATTTCTTATGTATTTCTTTGTTTTTTCGACCTTCTGTTTTCTATTGTTTTTTGGATGAAATTTATTGCAGAACATTTTTGAAGCATATTTATGCTAAAATGAATTAATTACAACCCATAAAATTGAAAATAACTACATCTTTATGAATTAACTCTGAAATTACAATTTACATTGACTTTGTACACGAAATCACGTTTTTGAGCGATTTTCGGTCTGACATGCATGTACAAAAAGTGTTGCGGCGACGTAACCATTCGCCAGATTTTCGCGAAAACAGTCTTAAAAGTTGCGCAAGACTTGAAAGTAAAAAGTCAGTGAGTTTCGCAGTGAAAATGTTTTTCGCGGCGGAGCGATCACAAAATTTGTGGAGGGGGGTCAAATTGACCCCCCCCCCCCAGTTGGAATAGGGTTAAAGGAGGCAGTAAGTATACCATCAATCTTACTTTTTTATTACCTCAGAATATCTTTAAAGGGGAATTACACCCAGACAATAATGTAAATGAAGAAAAATCAGATGAACAAACTGTGAAAATTTGAGCAAAATTGGATAATCCGTTCAAAAGTTATGAATTTTCAAAGTCATCATTTCCACCTGTGCTGGGCATCCTTGAAATGGCATGCGTATAGCTAATTAGCATAATCTGTGACGTCATACATGGAGAACTCCTCATTCACTTTGTATATAAATTTATTGAAAATGGATCCATATCATATTTCAAATGAAGAATCCACCCCGTTCTTTCTGGAATGCTTGCAGAATTGATGTGGCTATAATATATCTAACCGAAGAAACAAAATTTTATCTACTTTTCTGGAAAAAGACGAAAATGTGAAAGTTTGTGTACAAAGCAAATGGAGAGTTCTCCATGTTGGCAGCCATTTTGTGCCTGTGCGTTTGCCAATTTAAGGAGCCCATGAGGGGTGTAAATCAAAACTTTGAAAATTCATAACTTTTGAATGGATTATCTGATTTTGCTCAAATTTTCACAGTTTATTCATCTTATTTTTCTTCATTTAATGATTGCAATTTAATCTCTGAGTGTAGTTCCCCTTTAATGCAAATCAACAAAATAGCCATCAAGTTGGTGAATTTTCAGTGCGATGTCAGATGCTTTCACATATTTCTACATGATGGAATAATCAATATTTTACAATTTGATAATAAACACTTCATGCCCTGTTTATTTTAGGATTATACTCAAATTCTTTCTTCATCTTTTTTAAATGTCCAGTTCGGTTTTTGATAGATATGATTGTGCCCCATATACTTCTTCAATTCATTTATCATTTACAAGTAACATTTTTGTTAATTTTGTCTATTTTTCTTGGTTTATTTGTACATCTTGCCACATTCATTTGTTCTCTGTGTACAATGCCCAATTTGGTTCTGCCACTCTCATTTTTTTTTTATTTCTTCATCCTGCCGAAATTCTTCGTTCATTTTATGCGTTACTCTGTTTTCATCGTTTGTATTAGGTATGCATCGGCAGCTCAGGAACTTATCATGGCAGCGCGGGGCGTCCTGAGAATAAACGGCTGGAGGACATTAAAAGAAAATAAAGCCGGATCGGGGGACGATATTTCTGTGTTTGTGATTCCTTTGAACAAGCACTGCGGTTTGGACAGACAAAGCAGTATGACAGAATCACAGGATGCTAGTCCCATGAGTAGATAACCAAGTTGGCAAAGATCCAGAGACTCGACCACAAGCACCTATCAATCGAGAGATTCTCCCTCCAAGATACTGATGCTAATTGCGGGAGTACCCCAAATAAGAAGGAAAATGCAATGAAGGTTTCTTTCCAGAGGCTATTTCTAGGATAACATAAACCTCTCAAAAGCTCTCTTAGGCTACTAGCGACAAGAAAATGAAGCCAGTTCTGAGGACGACATTTCTGTATTCGTGATTCCTCTGAACAAGCACTGCGGTTTGGACCGTCAGTGTGACAGAATCACAAGATGTATTGGCAAATACTCAGAGACTCGACCATAAGCACCTATCAATCGAGAGATTCTCCCGCCAAGAGACTCTTACCAATTGTGGGAGTAACCCTAATATGAAGGAAACTGCCATGAAGATTTCTTTCCAGAGGTTATTTCTAGGATTACAAAAAGCTCTCAAAAGCTCGTCTTAGACTACTATAGCGACAAGAAAATAAGCCGGATCAGATGACAACATTTCTGTATTTGTGATTCCTTAATTTGATCAAGCACTGCAGTTTAGACAGACAAAGCAGTATGACAGAATCTCAGGATGCTCGTCCCATGGGTAGTTCACCATGTTGGCATAGATCCAGAGACTCGACCACAAGCACCTATCACTCAGGAGTTTTCCCGCCAAAACTCGGTCCCAAGCAAACAGGAGACTATTGCTCAATGTAAGAGTACATGTAGCCTGTATAGAGAGGTAATAGAAATTAAATTTTGTGTCTGGAGGCAATTTTAAGATTACAAAAGCAGTCTAACACTAGCCGATCCAGGGTGTCAGAACAGTGGGCGTTCCCTATTGGCCAAACCAGGATCCTCACATTTCTGGGGTCCTAATATGCTACTGGTGACAAGAATGAATGAGGTGGTTATGATTTGCTTCATATTTGTCCAATTGGTGGTTGGACATTTAAAAAAGGACAACAACCCGATAAGAAGGAGAAATTCAAATTCAAGAAGGAGAAATTCAAATTCAAGGAGGATAATGGAAGACTTTTTGATAATGGACCCAAAGCGGGATGTCTCATGTTGGAACTCGGAGAGTTGGGATCTCTGAAGATTTCAAAATCGCTGACATGGCAAGGACGTAGAGCATTGAGTTTTCTTATTGGTGTTTGATGGAAATCCAAATTGCAATGCCCACCAGGACATAATGGTGTCGGAAAAGATTTTAAAATTTGCTCATGACATAAATGTTAAAGAATCTCAAGTTTTCTTCTTGGAACAGCACTCTTTTATGGAGAGCGTACAACCATTGATAACTATAATAGCAAATTCTAATGAAGCACATTTCCAATGAGAAGCAAAGTGCTTTTGGCTATTATTATCCAGGCAACTAGCCTTATTATGGTAGCCATCGATCAGTACCTCAGCTAAATCAAGGAGGAAAATCATACTAGGTATTCATTTCATCACCTATGTAGAGTGCAGCACAATGTGGATTGGTACAGTATTTAGCTGAAGGAAATGGATGTCATTGGCGTGATTGGAACCTACAACTCTCTATTAATTGAGAAATTAGGGTGCTAACAACTGCACCATAACATCCCCATATTCTTGACATTGCTTTATTTTAGCATTTCCAAAAATTGTATAAATGGGACCCTGCCCTTCAAATCAGAATTTTTTGTAATAAAGTTTTATTGTTTATGTGTACTTTGTAAACCTGGGTTGTTTTTCACAAAGCTGTTCTCACATCTACACACAACTCTATATACGACTTGTGACCCTGTCATGGGTTTTTCATAAAGCTGTTCATATATTAACTGGTGGTCATTTCCCGCACTCATTGATAACTCCTGTCACTGACTCACACCTTAATGGGTCAAGAGATGTTTGTCGAGGTGTGCGTAGATCTACGAACATGTTTGTGACACACAGCCTAGGTATAATGCTGTTCAAAGATCATTGCTCAAAGAGTTCATTAAGTAAAGTAAAATATGATAGAGAAAACTAAGATTGGACAGACAAAAAATTGATGTATATGGAATTGCCCATGTATGATTGTATTAAATATTTTGTTGTAGATTATTAATATTGTGCATGAAAAAAATTACACTTCAAGTTTGCTTTTTATATAATAGCAAAGGGATATCTTTTTTTTTAACTTCCAAAATAAAGTTTGTCGACTACATCATAGAACTGATGAGCATTATGACTTGAAAATAAAGATGAGAATTTCAACGAGTAGGCCGAGAAAAAAGTCACCCACCTTTGTTTTGTTTTTAAAATTAGTTATCTGTAAAATTTGAAACACATAGAAGAAGTTTATATGGCCCTATTGTAGGCCATTGTGAAACAAATTAATTTCTTTGTATCATAACTCAAGAGATGTTGAATATGTGTCAGATGGGTTTATAGAAACTCTTGAAAATGTGTATATTGTAAAAATGTGATATTTTGTACATAGCCACTATGTACTTAAAAAAAGCAAGCCAAAAGAGAATGTATTTGATTTATATGAAGTACTTCAGGTGGTATACTTAACATATTTTTAATTGTGATGTAATAAATATTTTTATGGAATCAGTACTGTATAAATATGAAATATGATTTTATCATGTAAAAAAAAAACGATCAATCTTCCAATTTAGAAAATTGTCTACATGTAGATGTGTTCAGGTGCGTGGTTAAATTGCCAGTTTGTGATATTTGTTTAAATTCAAATTTGACTGAATGTGATTCGCCCTTGCCGGTTACATGTATGTCTTGTCAGAGAAGTAAGAAATGTGAATGTATAACTAAAATAGAATGTTTTAGCGCCATTCTCGATCACCTGTGTGGCAAAGTAATGACAAATCTTGGTTTTGAGAAGTTATAATTTACTTTGTGACAGTCAATTTGCATACCTGAATAATATAATAACTATAATAATAATGTTGAAGAATTCTAGAATTTGCATGTTGTAGTAAACATTTGAATTACATACAGTTTTGCTGTTGCACCATGTGCACAATGTTTCGGATAGATTTAACCAACACCTCCTCAGGTGAAGAAATCATGAGCGATGAGAGAACCTCAAGTGAAAAATACATAAACTATAATATCACCTGTGGTGTGAAGGGAATTTTAATTTTAAAAATCATGTTTTTGTGCCAAATTTCACACAACCCATTTCAATTTAACTGTGACATTAACTTTGCCTATTTTGGACACTTAGAAATGTTTTCAAATGAGAAACAACAAAACACAATAGCATTGTATATTGAATATTTGTATCTGTATGTCTGGGAGCTATTAAAGTCAAGATTTTGTCATTATTTTGGTCAAATAGTGACAGAGAATGACCTTTTGTTTTGTAAGACTACATGTACTAGGTCGCATATATTGTATTTATGATAGTTATGTTTGTATGAATTGTGCAATGCATTTGAGCATTCATTGTAAGCTCATTCTTCAAAATATCAATAGATTTGTTTTATTGAAGATGCAAGTAGTTTTGTCTTTGGTTGTTCATCTTAACCAAGAAGACATCCAATATTCTTGGGAATTTTGTCTGGGAGATTGTTATGTTAATTATCACACACTCATCTTTTTATTGATATATCTTTCTTATTCCTGCCCCGTATAGTTTTCAATTTGATTTCAGACGAAAGCAAAATGCAAAACATTTTTTCTTAGGAAATGAAAATGCAAGGCCACAAATGTATTTTCATCCTATTTACTTGCCAACATTATTTAATGCATAAAAAAATAAAATATTTTGCAGTAAGTTTGTTTTGAAATGATATTGAAGATGCTTTTATATTTTTTTGCACTTAAAACCCTGGAATTCTTTTTCAAATAGCTGCTATTAGAATATAATTTTTTTTGTAGCATACCTACTTGCTACATGTAGGTGTAAAGAAACATTTATAAATCAATGAAAGTTATGCATACTTGTTACCTTTTAGCTAATACATGGAATAGAATCTAAATCAATAAAAGATTATCTGCTAAATTGCTAACTCTTGAAAAACCTGCCACCTTTTTTTCTTATTCCTTGAAATACAAATACCTTTATCAAGACTAAAAAATATTTGTGATCCATGTGGTAACTGTTGATTATTTGATGTCTTTTTATATAAATGTACTTCTTGACGTTTAATGTATACCGTAAAATTGGGCGAAGAGGGAAGTCGGGATGAACAGGGACAAAACTTAAACCATTTAAGATTCCTTTTTGATAAGATGGATCAATCTATGGACCTTGTTTATGGGATAAATATATCATTATATATGAAAAATACACAGAAAATGAAAGCAAATATGATATAAGCAGATCTTAACCCTATAATTCTACCGGGCTTTTTTGAAAATTTTTTTTTCAATGGAAATTGACAAGGATATTATAAGAATCATAAGAAGTGTATTTTCAACTAATTTCATCCATTGAAATGAAAATGGAACAATAATGAATTGTTTTGACTGAAAATGCAGCTTGGCTTTGTATATGGAATCACAGTTTTGAACCATTTGGGGCTTGATGAATTTCACCCCAAATTTAGTCTCAAAAGTTGCGTAAGACTTGAAAAAATATAGTCATGGTATATGTATGGCGAAACGTCGATAGAGTTAATCTATCTACATCCTTGGTATAGATAGGGATGATATACTGTGTATTAGTGTGTCCATCTTCACCCCGGCGTCCCTATTTGCCCCGTGTAACGATTCTTGGATGTATGGAGTAATATGAATTTGAGATAAAGTTAAATGCTTTCTATATTCAAACCTCAAAAAATGAAAATTTAGAAAAAAATATTTTTCTGAAAGTAGTAATTTATATGAATGTGTCTATTACATGTACTTGAAATCGAAACCGCTGCATGTTTAGTAAAAACAATGTTTGAATATGGAATTTGGAATTTGTATATGATATTATATGTGTTTTAAAGCAATATAATCAAATATGTGGCTACTAGTTTATAGATAAATGTAAAGCTTTTCAATATATGTGAGATGTGAAAGGTACAGAACGGGATATCGAAAATGCCTTTGAAACTTAAAATACTTTATATATTAATTAATTCAACCTGTAATGCCCATAGTTGAGGAGGACTACACGTACATTCGAAAAATAAGGATCATTCATTCAATTAGATATTTTAGCTCTGATATATGCAGCCTAATGATTTTTCAGATGACTGTATATAAAAAACAATACATTGTATTCGATAAGTAAGAGCGAAATATTTAATTATGATTTTTTTTTATAAGAGATAAATTAACAAATGAGTTTGATGTTTTAAGATGCACCAACTTGAATCATGGAGATTCATTTATGATTGCATTTATTTCAATTGCTTTATCTCATTGAAACTTTGCAAGAAATTCCTTATTACTACAACTTTTAGAATGGTTCCTTGATCCATGGACATATTAATCTATGATTGAACTTCTGAAAAAGTTTCATAAACAACTTCATGAAGGCTTTATTAAATCATTCTGCTCCGATGCAAATTACAGTGTTACCTACGTAAGTTGAATTCGAATTTCTAAAAGTATTTTGAAAATAATGGTTATGAGTGCCTAAAGAAACTGTATAAAGAAAATGTAGCATTACAATTTGGCATTAAAAGAAATAAAGGGTGTAATCTAAATGTAAATGTTTTCAATGTACGGTAAAAAAAAAGTTTTATTAACATGTTGAAATCTTTGCTATTCAACGAAAGATGGTTTGTAATAGTTATTTATAAAAAGCATTTTTTCTACTGCTTTGTAATTAATTCTATGGTACATGTACAATCATGGAACAAATTTGTACAATTACTTGAAGATCCAAAGAATTTTGAAAGTACTTGTGAATACTTTTGGGGTTTTTTTTTATAATCTTGATTCAATTTTCTAATAGTACAAGCTCTATGAGTCTTCAAAAAGTTGTTTGACTATGTTTTTTTTTTTAATTGATACCATTTTCTAAGCATTTGATTGAGAGAATGTAATTTGAGGGATTTTTTTTGTAGGTTTGGGATTCATTTCGTTTTATATATTACGCAAGAATATAAGACATAGATTGGTGCTGTGGCATACTTTTGATTAGAAATTTGTATAATGGCAGCATGGGTAGAAAATTATAGGCAGAAACATAGAAATATTATATTGAAGACATATTGATATATGTCATGGCATACATGTACTTTTTTCAATTCAATTCATTCAATTCAATTCAGGTTTATTAAAATCATAATCATCAAAGTACAAAATAAAAGTCCGAGGACTAATAACATTTTGTTTACAAGCAAGACATAAAATAATCAAATCAAAATCTTACATACATGCAAATTTTACGCTAAAATTACTGGAAATGAGAAGTAATATGTAAATTAAAAAGAGGGCAGTCCCAAAAGTAGAAAGAAAAGAGATATAGAAAAGAGTAATTGAGAGGAGAAGAATAAGTGTTTAGATCTAGGATGAGGGAGAAAAAGAGGATGATGAGAAGTAGGGGAAAGGGAGAAAAGGCAGAAAATACGAAGAAACGAAAAGTAGAAGAAGAAGGAGAAAAGAAAGAAGAATTTGAGGAAAAAGGAAATAACAAATGACTTGAAGTCAAATTACTTTTATTTTCAATATGATTGGAAGTGATTTCATGAACTGGCATATATTATAACATAACTGTTGCTGTTAAAGATTATACAACATGTAAGTTTGTACACTAACTTTATCATTCGTCCTAAATGCTTTTAAATGTAGCATAATTACACTGGCTTTAGCAGTGAAATTGTAAGCAGCGCGCTGCATTTCAAGAAAAAAAATTAATTCACCTCCCCTGGGTTGAGAAAATTCTTGTTGAAGAAAATTAACATCATGGATGGGGATCGAACCTATGACCCTCTGGGTGAAATGCGAGAGTTCAAACCACTACACCACGACACTTCCACAAAAAAATATAGAATCAGTCATATTTTAACAGCTGCTAAAGAATTAATAATAAGCCTTTCATTAGTTCATCAGTGTACTCTTTATTATGTTTGGGTTAAGCTGTGTCCATGACGGTGTTACACCAAGTCATTCTTCAAGTTAAGAACATTTCTAAGAAAGAGTTTTTCATTGCAGACATCCCCCCCCCCAAAAAAAAAAATATATATATCATTAAATGCATGACAATATTAGCAGTGTGTTAGAATTGTAACACCCTGACCATCTACTTTTCAAGACGTTCCGCAGTCTCTGTATTGAGTGTATATATATTATCTTAAATATAAGATTTTTGATCAGTCAGCTCAATACATAATATGAGTCATTCTTAAAGACTAGGTGAAACAACATCATTTATGTATCTTGGTTTGTAAAACCCCAATACATGGAAAAGGAGCCTATTTGTGTTTTTGTATCAGCTGGCTTGATATAAACAAAAGAATCAAAGAATCTTATCAGACCGTGTAACCTGAAAAATGGAGTGAAAAACAAAATTATATTCAGATTTTACTCATCTTTAAAATGAAAATTATCATTATCTAATAGTATGCTAACAGCTGGTTCATGAGAATGATTAATCTTTATTCCTTTCTCTGTTTAAAAGAGAGAAACATCTCTATTTCTTTTCATGCAGTGAGTCCAAATCTGTTGACGAGCATAAGATGGTGAAATTGGGGAATGTACTTGAAATATGAATAGACAGACATACATTGCATCTGNAGTCAGCTCAATACATAATATGAGTCATTCTTAAAGACTAGGTGAAACAACATCATTTATGTATCTTGGTTTGTAAAACCCCAATACATGGAAAAGGAGCCTATTTGTGTTTTTGTATCAGCTGGCTTGATATAAACAAAAGAATCAAAGAATCTTATCAGACCGTGTAACCTGAAAAATGGAGTGAAAAACAAAATTATATTCAGATTTTACTCATCTTTAAAATGAAAATTATCATTATCTAATAGTATGCTAACAGCTGGTTCATGAGAATGATTAATCTTTATTCCTTTCTCTGTTTAAAAGAGAGAAACATCTCTATTTCTTTTCATGCAGTGAGTCCAAATCTGTTGACGAGCATAAGATGGTGAAATTGGGGAATGTACTTGAAATATGAATAGACAGACATACATTGCATCTGGTAATTCAAGTGACATAGGAATAAATGAAAATATTCTTTTCAAGTTTAACAGATCTTGGTCATGTAACATGAAGAGATACAATTAATTTTGCAATTTTCTCTTTGGTAAACATTTTGCCATAGACTTACAATAAATATTTATTGTATTAAAGTTTAATTGCATCTTTTATGTTACAGGACCCATGTGTTAATTGCCAATTTAAGATTACAATATGATAAGAACTGCCCTGAGAACATCAGATGAAATTGTCACATTTAGCAGACCTTTGTGTTGCCATTTTGTGATCACCACTGCATTAGAGATGTATTCTGGTACTAGATGTGATAAAAGGTCAACCTTCGACGAGTCTGTTCGATCCCATGTTTTGTTTGAATATGTGCCATTAATATATTATTCAAAATTATGTTGTGTCTCTTTGAATAAACATAAGACTACTAATTACCTTTATAGGGAATGGTATTTTTTGTTTGTGTGTTTGCGTACGTTAAATGTTTAATGCCGCCAATCGTTTAATAATTTATAATAATAATAATAATGATTCATAAAGCTCAGTCACTATATGGATATACATGTACTCTACTGTGCTGTGATGTTAGGGTCTGTGGATATTGTTACTAAAAATAATGCCATATATTTATGTGAAGTTTTTCACAAGCAGAACCATCGACATCCACAATTGTGTCAGTGATACCATTAGACAACAAATATTAGGCTACAAAAAAAATTTGTGATGTATTCGACCATTATCTGTGATGTTTTTTTTTATGAATAATGTTGAATTTTTTTTTACAAAATTTTATATTTATTGAGGGAGCATTAAATTTTGTATATATTTTTCTCAATACAGTGGAAACTCCCTATAAAGAGATCTGATATAAAAAATATCTGCTATAAAGAGGTTATAAATCTGGTCCTAGCTCTTTATAACTTATTATTTTTCAACTCTGCTATAAAGAGATTACTGCTATAACAAGCTATTTTTGATGGTCCCAAGCACCACGTTATTCTGAGTTTCCACTGTATTCATTAAGAGCAATGACTCATCAAAACTGGTCATAATGTCACATATAATTGAACATGGACTTTAAAGACAAGTGACTCATGAATATTGAGAAGTCTATTCATGGAATTCAATGCTTCCTACTTTAAAAGAAGATTATGCATACAAATAAAATTCAACTTTTTGGGGTCCTACATGGCACAAAAAAAAATGAACAAAAAATGAATGGGCAGCAAGAACTGTTTTTCGTATCACCAAAGATAGATAGAGCAGAGCCAAATGTAATTTTTGTCGGATAGAATTAGGAACTTAAATCTCCAAACATGCTCTTCATCATCATCATCATCATCATTACCACCATTGTAATTATGATCATGATCATCATCAGCATGGTCTTCAACCTTTTCGTTATCACCATCACCATAATCACATTCATTTTCATCTCCAACACCATCATTGTCATCATCGTTAACCTATTATCATTTGATTTCCTTTGTTGTCATCACCATCCCCATCATCAACAACATCATCATCATCATCAACACGATCAACATCATTATCCCCATGATCAAGATCATCAACATCATCAGCACCACATTATCATCATCATCATCACCACCACCTTCACCATCAACATGATCATTATCATCATCATCACCATCAGTATCACCATCATCATTAGCACCATCATCATGATTATCATCACCGCCATCAACATGATCATAATCATCATTTATCACCATCATCATCACCATCACCATCATCATCATCATCATCATCATCATCAACCTCATCCTCATCCTAATCCTCATCAGCATCATCATCATCATCATCATCATCATCATCATCCTCCTCCTCATTTTCATCAACATGTACTTCACCATCAATATCACCACTATCGTTATAAATTTTTAGCACCATTATTAGATTTGATTAGATGGATTTACTAATAGATGCAAATCTATGCATAAACACAAAGGTTGTTCTTGAAAGCCCAAAAGCTTGCCAAAGGCTTGCCCAACATAGCAAGAGGTAATGTTCGCATTGTAATTCGATTGTTGCGAACAAGTTTAGAAACGTGCATAAATTTGAATCTATTTATATTAAACCAGCCTATTCGCTTAACCCCAACAAAGACATCAACACCAAAATTGATTACATGATTTCCATTGAAAGATCACTTGTGACATGATCCCTTTTATTTTAAATAAGACAAACACTATGTACAAATATTACAGGGGTGATAAACATCTTTATATTGGACAATTTCATATTACACTTCAGATTTTTATTTATCTATCTCATCTATGTACATTAATCAGCTATCATTACGCATTAATATGAACTTTAGGTAGAAACCTCAAACATCATATTGTTTACTTTTTCTATTGTTGCACTTCATAATATTTTAAAATATGACAGAATACAAAAACATTTACTTTCCCAAAAGACTAAGGGGGTGTTGTTCAGAAGATGCGATTGATTGCAAGTTGCAGTTGATCAGAACGTGCCAATCAAAATCATTGCATATCACGCGCGAATGAAAATGCACGATACAATTTGCAACTGATTTGCAGTTGATTTGTGATCAATTGCAACTTTTGAACAACACCCCATTAAACATAGATCATCGCTCAAAAAGCACACGGCTTGAGGCTAGTGGAGTAGTCAAACGGTTGTTGGCAGAACTCCCCACAGACATTTGTCGACGCATGGTGTGTTGCGGTAATTCATCTGGTCGCTGATGAATTATTGGTGTCAAATCGCTTGTATCTTGCAATATACTGGACTAATAAACTGAAAAACTTAAGGTAATTCTTGTTTTGGCCAAATGTTTAGAATAATGTACACTGCACTTGCTGAATTAACTTACTTTTATTTTGATTCTCGACAGTGTTAACCATTGCCTTTGATATATATAGGCCTAGTCCATGAAACTTCATTCACACAGCCAACTCAAGGATGGCCTAAATTGGGACGCTCCTTGCCCTAAATTTCATGCGTATACATTGAAAATCTAGGCAGGCCTTTTAAACCATTCAGGACGATAAAACACATTTTGTGTCTTGGTTCAATAACTTTTTGATGCATGGCTCAAAAACATGTACCAGGTGCATGAGAAGAAAGAGAGAAAATTCTACACCAGATATGACCCTTACTATTGTGGCATCGGTTACCGCTTGTCACAGAGAATTTTTTTAATTAAAATAATCACTAATATTGTCACAAATCCTTAAATTGGCAACACATTAGATATTGAAAAATCCTTGGTTTTCATGCAAATTGTTATATTGGTAATGAAGATTCAACTTGGTAACATGATATTCAATTAAATTATTGTTAAAAAAATTCAAACTTTTAGTGCCAATTTAGGATAGATAAGTAATATAATGACTTATTCCTGCCCTGAATGGGTTAATTCAATGATTCTATCAATAGCAGCACTGTGTATGAAAACAATCATTGAGATGGACTGTCCACAAGGGGCACGCCTGGGTTATTTATAACTGCCTTTGGTACTACAATTGGGCCAACATACTTTGGACTAGAACATGGCTGGCCTTGTTCTGGCCCCAAGACTACCTCCAGATCCTATCCAAATACAGGTCCACTTTGGATACTTCTTTTAAACCTTTGTGCATTTAAACCCAACCATAGGTTGGACTAAGAGTCTGTGTGAACATGGTCTAAGTAGTAGGCCCTAGTTGATCTGTGTTGAGAACACCTCTTTATCTTGCTTCATGCGTAAGGGTTTATGTTTCTGTTAACAGAGTTAGTTCATGTGCACATGTAACATAAACCTGTGCAATCGATCGTACAATTGATATCAATCGCACCATCAATTGAAAAGCTTTAGTCTCTAAGAAGCAGATCCCAGTTGATTTATATGTGGATAACACCTCTCTATACCATCAGAGCCTGTCGAAATGCGGGCCTGCTTTCGATACTGCTTTTGGGAATTTCTACATTTTTGCATTTACAACACACTATTTGCTTTAGATTGGCCTAAAGGTTGGAATAAACCAATTCAGTGACGCAGGTCCAAGATTATCTGTGTCTGTATCGATAGGGCTACATGTAGTTCATATGCAAACCTGGTCTCTAAGTAGCAGATCCCAGTTGATCTGTGTGGAGAACACTTCTCTATCCAGCCAGACCTCATAGTACCTAGGGAGATAGATAAATGGAAAAAATGATTGTCCTATTGAAAAACAAAAATGTGAACAAAATATGACTAATATGATGCATTAAAATATATGTAGAAATGAATGCATCATTATTGTTATCATCATCTTCATCATCATCCTAAATGTCACCATTATCATCATCCCTCATCCATTAACAATATCATCACCACCACCATCATCATCGACACTATAATCATTGCCATAACCATCATCATCATCATCAACATCATCAACACCATTATCACCATCATCACTATCATCACCATCACTCTCACCACCACCATCATCACTACAACTGCCAATCATCCTCATCATCCTCATCCTCATCACCACCACAATCATCATCATCAGTACCACCATCACTATTATCATCATCATCATCATCAGTACCACCATCATTATTATCATCATCATCATCATTACCACAGCCATCATGATCACGACCACCATCATCTGTCATCATACCACCACCACCACCACCACCACCACCACCACCACCACC
>BQKZ01000809.1:19702-64502 GCA_036244855.1 Temnopleurus reevesii
TCATCATCATCATCTTCACCATTATCATTACTCTCATCACCATCATCACCACCATTCTCACAACTGCCATCATCATCATTACTCACCATTGCCGTAAGCCCAATCATCGTTGAGTCTGTGACGGACCTTCTGGTAGATGGCCGACATTGTCTTCATGTTACTCTTCCTCCACTGTCGTCCAAGGTACTTAGTCTGTACTTTCAGCAGCTTTAGCACATACAGCTGCATCATAGCTTGCTTCACCTTCAGGGCCCGCTTCAGGATTGGGGCTGATTTGAAGACTACCAACATCTAGAGATCATGGACAAGATTTTAATGATTTATACTATACTCATATAATCTTTTTGTTGGGAAAACATTATTTGGAAAACACAAAATCAACTCCCCTTTTAAAAAAAATCCCTGACATCATAAAAGAAACTCATCAAGGGTGAACTGTTAAGTATAGATCATTTTTCATGAATAAATGTTAAGAAAAGAATATTTAGAAAAGCCTATACATATCTTTCAACATCTGGACAATTTTTTCCTTCTTTTTTTGAGTTTTAATCTGCTGTTTTTTGAAGGGGGATGGGGGTAGGGCAGATTTAGGTCTTTACTTCCACAATACACTGATCCGGCCGGGTAATAATATTAGATAATTTGTCTCGCGCCTTTGAATAGGTGACTAGAGAGATGGCGTGTTTAAATGCTATATATTATTATTATCATCTGGGAAAAGGGAAGGGGCATTAGCCACCAATAAGCCTACAAGTGTGTGTGTTTGGGGGTTGTCATTCATACCATCATTCTTGAATGTTTTTATTACGTGACTTTATTGAGTATTGAAATGAGATTGATACATGGAAAGAGATTCTTCAATCATTATGTCTGATTGTGGGGACTTTCTTTAAACTTTATTTGGCAGTGATGATTTTACGGCTCTTACCATGGTTCTTGAATGCTTCTGTTTAATAAGTTCATTGAGTATTTGAAGCAGATTAATGCATGAGAAGAGATTCCTAAATCATTACATCTGATTCTGGGGTCTTTTGTTTTATGGCTCTTACAATGCTTCCGTTTAATGAGTTTGTTGAATATTTGAAGCAGATTAAAACATGTGAACGGGTTTTAACATCAATTTGTCTGACTTTGGAGTCTTTTTTAAATTTTGGCAGTATTAATTTGATGGCTCTTACCATGGTTCTTGAATGCTTCCATTTGGTGAGTTTGTTGAGTATTCGAAGCAGATTAATGCAAGAAAAGAGATTCCTCCAGCAGTACGGTTGACTATCTCCCGCTTCCTGCAAAATAGAACAGATCGAGTGATACACAATAATTGATGATTCTGGAGAAAGAAACTGTCTATGACCAAGAAAAACAAAAGCCAGGTGCTTAGAATTGTGCACTGTAATGTCATTACCAACAATTGCAGCAATGTAAATTACTGTATAAGCCACTATTTTGGCGTACAGATATTTTCGCGATTTCTGACCAGTTTGACACATTGGCGTGTTGTTATTTTCACGTTTTTGAAAGTGTTTGTACACAAATGAATGTGCATCATATAGAATGGAAATTTTCGCAAGGCCAAGACTGCGAAATTAGCAAAAATAAAACCACCGCGAAAATTTCAGCTTATACAGTATTCTGCAATATGCACGAGGTTTACTTTCATATGAATTCAAGCATTCCATTACAAGTGATGGATGAGAGTATGGTTTTTCTATAAATGTTTGCTCTCAATTTTGTTCATCTGTGTACCTCACCTATTTTTGGAACGGTTGACATTAGTATTAGAAAATGTTGCTATTACAGAACCTTTCCACAATAAAATGATAATACTGATAGTAGAGATGATGATTTTGATGATGGTGATGACGGTGGTGGTGATGGTAATGATGATGATGATGATAATAATGGCCGTGATGATTATAAAAATAGTTGGGATGGTGGTTGTGACAGTCGTGATGGTGGTGATGAAAATCGTCATCATTATGGTAGTGATGGCGGTGATGGTGGTGATGATGTTGATGATGGTGGTGATGATTATAATGATGATGGTCGTGGTGATGTTGATGATGGAGGTGATGAATGATGGTGATGGTGGACTTTCATGATCTGACATTCCTCATCACCCACTACCTCCCTCACTCTTTCATCATATTCTTACCAGACTTTCAGCTGTTAGCTCGGGTTGATCACCAATGACACAAGAAGGGAAGTCTATCACATGGATACTGTGTACAAAAATAATATCAAAATATTAATAATTTGTGAATTAAAAATTACTATAGATACANGGCAATGATGATTATAATGATGATGATGATAATGATGATGATGATGATGATTATGATGATGATGATGATGATTATCCATATTCAAGATGATCATAAAAATGATTGTGCTGGTTGGGATGTTAATAATGGTGATGATTGTTGATAATGACGGCAGCGATGGTGGTGGTATTGATAATGATATTAGTGGTAATGGCGGCGGTGGTGGTGATGATAGTGATGATGATGATGATGATGATGATAATGATGATTCAAATACATGATGATCATAAAAATGATGGTGCTGGTGGTGATTATGGTCACGTGATGATAGTTGATGAAGATGATGATGATGGTGGTGGTGGTGATGCTGATAATGATATCGATAATGATATTCTTACCAGACTTTCAGCCGTTAGCTCTGGTTGATCACCAATGACACAAGAAGGGAAGTCTATCACATGGATACTGTGTACAAAAATAACATCAAAATATTGTTACATAATTTGTGAATTAAATCATTACTATAAATAAAAGGGTACAAGGATTTAAAAATCAGAGAATTAAAGAAACAAGTTTGTGCAAGATTTGTATAAATTGATACTCTTCAAAGAGCCATTAATTTCATGGCAATGATGACAAAAATTAAATGACATTTTTTTTATTAACGTGCTGATATTGTTTAATGTAAGAATGCTTTGGGACCAATGTCATGAACTTAGTGATGCCCTTTTTTTCTCTTTTTTTTTGTCATTTTTTAAAAATGAATTGATTCTAGATTTTCTTTTATTTCCTGGATTATTGATGTTTATCAATATTTTTACTCTGTTTCTTGCTCATTTTTTTAAATACAAATGTGTGTTTGTTTCTAGTTTTCTTTGTTGTAATTGCGTTGTTGTAGGGCCTCCACGGAAAACAGTTTCAAAACTTCTGATGGAGCTCCCATACTGAAATAAAAATTAATATCGATATGTCAACCTTCAAGATTATGGAGGTTTCATTCGTCAGTCACAGTCACAGTTAACAGGAAGTAAAGGTCAACCAATGTCAACACGTCGACTACTTTCGTTCGTTCACTCCCCAAATCAGTTTCGATTTCAGTCAACTAGAACCAGCTGATGTCACAATGGCATACACACAAGAGACACGCGCTCGTCTATGGACTCGTCACAGATTAGTGAACGAATGGGAAAATCAAGAAATGCTCGTAACAGATTGGGAAGGCTCGTCACAGATTAATCAGAGCTGTGACGTAACAATGCGCAGCTGCACGCAAAAATGTGACGTGTACTTCCGGTTGACGTGCTCTTCTTCATAAATGACTGAAATCAAATCCACTCTATTGTTATACCAGAGTTGTAATATCCCCCCATTTCAATTTGTCTTACCTGTTCTTTGCGCCCACGTAGGAGAGGATGTTCTGATTGAAGAACTTGAGGACGAGAGGGATGCAGTTTGCAAACACCAGATGCTGGCTCATGAACTCAAACTAAAATGAGAATAGAGAGGAGTTTATGAATAGATGTAATAGACTTTTCCAGGGGAGTAAATATTTTGTTGCAATTCTGTTATCGTTATTTTTCATATTGGCAACAATTTTATGTTTGATAATATCCCTACATTCCATTAAAACAAATCTCTGACAAGGACATTGGAAGGTAAAAAAAAAATTGCAGTACAAAAACGTGCCTTTATGGTTGTTCATGTCAGGGAGCATACCGGGATATCTTCTAGTACACCCCATCCCAGTGTGCGCATTGTTTACACTGCGGGAAGTCACTTCCGTACTAGAAAATTACCCATTATGCTCTCTGATATAAACAACTGTAGATAGAAGGATTTGTAATTTGTTTTTAATTTCAGAGATAATTTTCCTTGGATTGAACTACAAAGTGTTTACACGATCACAGTGGCCAGGTTTAATGAATTTTGTTATCTTTCTCTGCTCATGCATCAACAGAGCCTTGAATTAAAAAAAAAGTTAATAAAAAGGGTAATAGAGATTTAAAAAAAAATTGGTCAATATCCAGCTAGTGGGAAATAACGATTTAGAGATGTTTATTATGTTAATATTTTATGGACCTGTATCAAGTTTAGTAACTTTTCCTACAAAATATTTTAAGGCAAATTGCAAACACTAACAGGTTCACAATTGCCAATTTTTTTCTCATATATTTTTCCTCTTTTGGCTCAAAAACTGTTTTACATTTCAGAATCCAGAATATATAATATGGGTCAAATCAAAGCTAGAATGTGCTTAATTGCTCCGGAATTGTAGAATTGTAGAAATTGTAGAATTTACCTGATAAACATGGTTGAGCTTGAAATGCTTGAGAAGGATAAGGAGGAGAGCAGAGATGGCCTTTACTATGATCTCTTTGTGTCTATTTACATCCACTCCTAGCTTCATGCTTTGTAGTACAGTGATTCTGAAGCAAAAGATATAGGACAAAATATATTTGACTAATTCTGGTGCTTTAAATCTTTAATAGTTTCTGCTGATGATTATGTGTATGAGGTATGAATTGCCCTCATAATCATATCCTTATATCTAACTACATTGACTCCAATCTTTTTATGCTCAGTAGTATTGTGGAGTAGAATGGAATGGAACGAATAGGCCGGTTTACTGATAGATTAAAATCTATGCACCTATCTTGCTAAAAACCATAGTAACGTAATATTCCTTGACACGATTAATGACAATTGATCTACAGCACTTGAAATCCAGTTCGCTTGCATTACTTGTTGCTGTGTAGGGCGAGCCTCAGGCAATCTTTCGATTGTCAACAATAACCTTTGTGTAAAAATAATAATTTATTAGTACACCTCCTTATTGTAACAGAAGTTTTATTTCAGATAATGTAAATCATGAGCTCAAGAATAATAAAAATTATATAGCTGAATTGGCTCATGATGATTTGTTTATGTTTGATAAATTTTCAATTCCTGGCTTGTATACTGATACTGGAACAGAAGAAATAGATTATTTTTTGGTTTTCCTATTCAAAATTACATTGAATTACCGATAACCGTCATGTTATTATCAAGAAATAAGTTCTTTCCTTTTACTCATTTCATCCACAAAAAATAGCACAATTTTCTACTTCCCACTATTTGTTTGATCAGAATTTAGTCTTACAAGCTATACATTTGACCCACAAAAACAACATTTTGTTCATCATAAAGCATCTACTTCATAAAAAAATCTCATCAATTTAATTTTCCATGATTGATTCAACTTTTGCAAAATTTTGTACAATTTTGTAAAATCATTCTATAACAATGCCTCCAGCATTACCTTTAAGGGTGAGGATGTAGAATACAAACACTGCATACCCCAAACCGCATAACACACAAGCTGTATCAACATCATTTGTTTTATGATTCATTTAGGGGTATACATTTTTATTTTAAACAAGAAAATTACTATAATGCTACTTTTGTTCTACCTTTTGTAGTTCATCTAGTCATTGCAAAAAAAACTTCTTTCACTCACTTTACCTACCCTCAGAACAATCACAACAAAAGTGCTTAAACAATAATGCTTGTTCATAATAATAATAATAATAATAATAGATGCAATTTATATAGCGCACGTATCCACTCTGCGGAGTGCTCAAGGCGCTTTACATTATTATTACCCTGGCTTTAGCCCGGCAGCCATTCACGGCGCACTTGGCATTTCAAAGAATAAATATTCCTGCCAGGTACCCATTTACCTCACCTGGGTTGAGTGCAGCACACTATGGGTAAATTTCTTGCTGAAGGAAATTAACGCCCTGGGAGAGATTCGAACCACCGACCCTCTAGTTAAGAGGCGAGAGTCCGAACCACTACACCACGACGCTCCCAATAATGCTGATCAGATTAACTTTTCTGTCCAAGATTCTAAAAACCATGAGGCATTATTGTGAGAACCAAACATCGAATCCTAGTAGCACGAAATAGAAGACCCATTTCTTTGGAGTGCAAAAACTACAAAAGCAAAAGTGATTCCCAGATCTTTGCAGTAATTGCAACCAACAGATTCCACAACAACTTTATCTTGTGTTGAACATGTCAAATTTTCAACATCACACTGTGAACATACCTTGTAGAGTACTTTCCTCTTCTGGCCAGTCTTTTTTTACAGCAATGATAATAAAGTAATAATCGGTATTCATATAGCAGCTATGTGAATCAGTTTTAAAGAAGTTCTTAAGGGCTATACAAATGCAGTAATATTATACTACCTAAAAAGCAAAGTGCTTTTACAAACTATGATACAGTGATTGAGCGCAACACAGTGCAGATGAATTTCTTGCAGAAGAAAATCAATACCATTATCAGTGAATTGAACCCATCACATGATAGGAAGATGTGTGTCTTAACCACTACACCATGAAGCTTTGCAATAAAATCAATGTTCAATCTGTTTCTAGTTTCAACTTGACACAGAACAGTAAAATACTACACGAGAATTAAAAAAAAAATGTATCTAAATGTATTATTCTGTAAATCTGATATTTGCTATATCAAGTATAAAACCACATAAATTCTTGACATGACATCCTAATCAATGGTAGATATTCCTAGGGTAGACAAAGTAGATATTGATAGAAAATTATACCATGTAAATTCAAATTTGTCTATCTTTTAATGTCATACTGATCCATTTTATACATTTATGTACATGTAAATCCTGTAATGAAATCATGTCTGCTTTATAGAACATATACTGTTTATTCACCAATCATGCAAAGGGGATATTAAGCAAACTAAGGGTAGAAAGCTGACGTCACCAAATGTATAATTTACCGGTTTACACGGACTCACTTGCTGGTCCCATTTTGTATGTGATTTCTTCACATGAGCTGCGCGCATATCAAGCACATACACATCTGATGATGTCATTAAAATAATGTAGATAAAGAGCAAACAGAGCATTTTGTGGCATTTTTTTTCAAACTTGATTATTCTTTTTAGGTAACAATACAGCTTTCTCCGTCTCTTCACAGACATCAAATTTGTCATATTTCATAAACCCCAATCAATATCTACTTTAAAAGTAATTATTAATGCTAATAGGAGATGTATTTTGAGCCAGTAATTACGTGAACCAATCAAGGTGGATTTACTTACGGCATTTCTTCCGGGAGAACATCAGCCAGGATATTGATGGATTCAGTCTTGGCTTTCGATGTAGGAGCCGCAGCCAATAGGATCTTCAGAAGAGATATCTGTGATTAAAAGGTAAAAATATGACAATATGTGGCTATCACGGTACTCTTTTTCATTCCTTTGTCTCTATTTCTTTTCCACTCTTTCACCACCCCCTCTCTTTCCCTAACTTTCCCTCCCTCCCGTTAGCCCATCCCCCTGATCTTCATTTTCTCTCTCCCCTCTCCAAATACTCAAAGAGTTTCTCATCCAATCAACATTATGAGGCAGAATATGATAATACGAAAATAAAGCATGAAGAACCAAAATATGAACTGCTCCCAAACAAGATGCGTCCATTGCAATGCCAAGATCATTATGGAAGTAAAAATAATTATTTTATCTTCTCATCTCATGATGTGCTCTATCAATAATATAATAATAATAATATAATAATATACTATACTTATAAAGCGCATATCACATACAATGTCTCTATGCGCTGATTAAAGAGAAAAAAGCAAAGAGAGGAACAATAGTTATTAAGTACATGTGCTTAGCAAAGAAATTAAAATTGAACTCAACATTTGAAGGCTTTTTTAAATAAAAATGTTTTTAGATGAGCCTTAAAATTGTCAATGGTGTCTGAATTTTTGATATCATCTGGTAATTGATTCCAAAGTTCTGCTGCAGCTGCTTTGAATGATCTAGATCCATAGAATTTTGTGTTGATATGTGGAGGAACAAGAAGTGATTTTTGAGAAGATCTGAGGGTCCTGGTTGGTGTATACATGTAAGTAGTAAGTAATTCAGTAAGATACACAGGCGCTAATTTCCATAATACACAGAGGAACGTTATAAGAAGAATTTTGAACTCAATGCGAGCATGTATAGGCAACCAGTGTAACTCTTGCAGTAGGTGTGTAATAGACTCATATGAACGGGCTTTCATAACAAGACGAGCAGCAGAAATTCGGATTCTTTGGATTCGATTAAGTTGATCAACGTTTTATTTGTTAGGCACACCATCTACTAAATGAAGTACCACCATAAAAAGAGGGATAACACTGCTCAAAGAGATGCTAGAAATATAATTCCCTTAAGATTTTGTAGCACATCCACAATAAAAAAAAAAATCATAATTAAAAACATCAGCTTAATACACATCCATTGCAGAGATGCTGACTGTTCCGGAATATGCATGAGGTGTATTTCTATATGAATTTAACGACTCCAATTACAAGCTGATAGCATGGTCACTGTTGTCATGGTTCTTTCTCATAGTGGAGGCACTGTGGTGTAGTGGTCATGACTCTCGCCTTTCAACCAGAGCGTCGTAGATTCGAATCCCACCCATGGCGTCAATTTCCCTCAGCAAGAAATTCATCCACACTGTGCTGCACTCAACCCAGGCGAGGTGAATGGGTACCTGGCAGGAATATTTATTCCTTGAAATGCCAAGTGCGCCGGTGGCTGCTGGACTAAAGCTAGGGTAATAATATTGCGAAGTGCCTTGAGCACTCAGCAGAGTGGATACATGCGCTATACAAATTGCATCTATTATTATTATTTTTCAGAGGCTGTGATATTCACAGTTTAATGCATCTCTACCTTTGCTCAAAAAATATTAATGGTTGGGAGGTCTGCTGTTCTAAATAGAAAATGGACAGGGTCTCACCATATACTGTGGTAGATTTGGTAGCATCGATTGATAGAGAGATTCAACTGATGACGTAGCAGCATCTCCTTCTCCCTGTAAAACAAACGAGAGGAAAAACATATTAAATGTAACAAAGAAGTCTGGTAAAACAAAATGATTTACAGTCAAAATGTCTAATCGGCCACCTGTCTATAATGACAGCCTGTCTATAATGTGGTAAATTAGGCAGCATTGATTGATAGAGAGATTCAACTGATGACGTAGCAGCATCTCCTTCTCCCTGTACAAAAAATGATTAAAAAAAAAAAACATTTTAAAAATAACACGAAACTCTGGTTATGCAAATCAATTTACAGTCAAACGTGTCTTAGCAGCATCCTGTCTATAGTGACTACCTGTCTATAGTGACTACCTGTCTATAATGTCCACCGATATTGCTTCCCTTCAGAAGGAAACATGTGACGTAGAACCTGTCTACAATGGTCACCTCTCTACAGTGTCCACCTTTTCTGTTTCCCTTGGGTGGCCACTATAGACAGATTTGAACGTTCCACCCACTATATTTAATACATGCTACAATGGCACGGTCTGTTTCATTGTCAGGGTACCAAAATCTTCCATCAAAATCCAAAAGTTTTGCATGACTTCTTGCATATTTTCCAAATTCCCTGACTTTACATTTTTTCCAGGATATTCAAGAATGTTTCATGACTGTGCCAACCCTGAGAAAAGTCAAGAGATTGCTTACCTTAGACATGGGGTTTTTATTAATTTCTTCCTCTCTCTTGATTTGCAGTTCTGATAGCGAGACATACACATGCTAGAATGAAAGAAAAAATAGATTCCTAGAATTAAAATCATAATGTCAAACGAAAGTTTCAATACTGGTACATAAGTAATGGTCAATGATTTGCTATTAAGCACTGTAAAACCCAATATTTAAGCTACATAAATTATACAGAATTCAATGAATTTCAGACACATTTACATTTTAGCGTGGTTAACAATGTATTATCATGCTTTGAAATGTCATTGGACACAAGTGTATGGGTATTAAAATGACTGGGAGAATAAGTTATTCATTGTTGGGAAAGTGGCAAAAATAAAACCTCAGCAAAATTGTCTGCTTACACAATAGAAATCATACATTGCAAAAGAATTGAACACATTTATCTCAAATACACTTTAACACATACAATGGGGCTGCATGGAAATAAAAAAGAAACCTTAATACCATTATACCCGGGCATTCCTCACCACACCGTAACATGAGCATATTAACATACTTAATATTTTCCTTAATGGCATTTCACATGAATAAAGTCAGAAAAAAATTCGATTCCAAAATTCAATGTGAGAAATCTAATGCCAAGTCGTTTTTCAAAACAAGGAAAGATGGTCCCGTAAAGACATGAGCCAAAAAATGGTATCAATTATCAAAGAAGATAACATTTGGAATGTTTACTATTCTCTTTATTGAAAAAGAAAGGAAGATTATTTTACCTTTTTCAGTATATTTACACCTTCATGGATAGGATGTGGAAGACCCGCAAGAGTCGTTGTGTCACTGTAAACATTAAAAATCAATCAAATATTATTCACAAAATAGAAACTATTTCTAGCCACTACTTAGGTTAAATTACCTGAAAATCCACAAAGAATGACCAAACATTCTAAATGAGTCAGCAGCTATTCCCACCTTTAAATATCTTTACACTCTTATTGAAACAGGTTCTTCCTCTAGAAAAAAACAGCATTCCTTGCAAGAGGATACACTTTAAAAAGTTTTTTAGGTCAGGATTTAATTGTCTGTATGCAACATTACTCTTAGGAATTAGAACTCTTAGGAATTAGAAAAAGGTAACAGATTTGAGAGCTATTTCTAACTGACCTTGGGACTTGGTATCCAACAAACTTGTTCCTTGTGTGATCCAAGAAGTTGTCAAGATCTCTTTGCCTGTAAAAATATAAAATTAATGTCACAGTAAACTTCAAGAATCAAAGGTAAATTGGAGCGAGGATAATGACATGTGTGAAGAAGAGCAGACGATCGAGCATTCACTACTACCAACACCTTGGACCGAAAAGGATCAAGCCGAGCTAACCCCACCTGTCAAACAGAGCCACCAACAAGGGATTGAAATCATCTGACTCTCTCTTGATATGCAGAAGCTCAACTATAAGACTAATAAATGAAGAAAGAGTGATTAACTGTAAATCAAAATCATTAAAACAACTTTGAATTCACACTGAAAAATTGAATTTTCATTGAAATTAGTTGGCAGGTTATCCCATTGAGGTAGAGGAAGAGGAAGAAAAAGCTTGTGAAAAGAATGATACTAATGATGAGGATTACGAAGATGATGATTACTATGATGATGATGATGATGGTGATGTTGATGGTGATGATGATGGTGATGTTGATGGTGATGATGATGGTGATAATGGTGATGATAATGATGATGAAGATGATGATGATGATGTAGACAACGATGAAGATGACAACTATGGTGGTGATGAGATGACAATGACAAAGAAGATGAAGATGATGATGGTAATGATGATGATGATGGTAATGATGATGGTAATGATGATGATGATGATGATGATGATGATGATGATGGTGATGATGATGATCACGATGATGATGATGATGATGATGATGATGATGGTGATGGTCATGATGATGATGATGATGATGATGATGATGATGGTCATGATGATGATGATGATGAAGAAGATGGTCACGATGATGGTCATGATGATGATGATGATGATGATGATGATGATGATGGTGATGACGATGACAAAGAAGATGAAGATGATGATGGTGATGATGGTGATGATGATGGTGATGATGATGGGGTGATGATTAAGATAACAATTACGGTAGCAATGATGATGATTTTGGTAGTGGTGATGATGATGACGGTGGTGCTGATGAGGATGGCGATGATAATGATGATGATGATGATGATGATGATGATGATGATGATGATGACAATAATGCTGGTGGTGATGAAGAGGGTGGTAATGAAGAAGATGATGGAAACTATGATGATGATTGACTCCTTTTATATTCCTCATCATCTTTTTCCAAATCCTTTCTTTACCCTAATGGCACTATCATTGTTGCAAATTCTTACCTAACTTTCGGTGTCCATGGCAAAACTCTTGGTTCTTTTGGCTTGTCCGGTGGTCTTCCATTCCCATCCTCATCCTCCTCACTCCCATTACTCCCTTCTTCTTTTCTGTTTCCAACCTCCTTATCCTGATTGGACGGATGATGGTAATGGTGATGATGATGATGATGATGATGATGATGATGATGATGATGACAATGATAATAATGGTGATGGTGATGAAGTTGAAAATGATAATGATGAAGATGCTGATGATGATGCTGATGATAATGATAATAGTGGTGGTTGTGATGAAGTTGATAATGATAATAATGATGAAGATGCTGATGATCATGATGATGATGATGAAAATGATTCCTCATCATCTTTTTCCAAATCCTTATTTTACCCAAATCCCAGTATCATTGCTGAAAATTCTTACCTAACTTTCGGTGTCCATGGCAACACTCGCGGCTCTCTGGGCGTGTCTGGTGGTCTTCCGTTCCAATTCTCATCCTCCTCACTCCTATTACTTTCATCCTCTTTCCCTTTTCCATCCTCCTTATGCCGATTCGAGGGACGATGGCAATGATGATGATGATATGGAGGTGGTGATGATGACATTGATGGTAATAGTGATGATGGTGGTGATGATGATGATGATGATGATGATGGTGATGATAGTGATAATTATGATGAGGATGATGATGATGGTGAGGATGATGATCATAATGTTGATGGTGATAATGATGGCTCTTCTTATTTTCTATTCTGAATATCTTCATTGTCTTACCGTACTTGGGGATACCCATGGCAATATTTATCCATCCTAATATCATTACGGTTCTTACCTAACTTTTGGTGTCCATGGCAACACTCTCGGCTCTCTGGGCGTGTCTGGTGGTCTTCCATTCCCATCTTCATCCTCCTCACTTCCATTACTCCCTTCCTCTTTGCCGTTTCCATCTTCCTTATCCTGACTGGACGGATCCTCCGGCATGGGTTCATCTATCCCATTCTGTTTTACCAGACCCTGTACAAATATCATTCAATTAAAACAAAGATGATAAAGATTAAAAAAAAAACAAAAAAAAATATCTGTTGAAAGTAAAACAAAAGCTAATTTGGTAATTTACACTTTATGCAAATCCTGAAAGAGGTTCATCTGGGGTAAATTGCATAAAAGAGTCTTAAATATCCACTGGTTGATATAATGTCTAAACTTCTTGTTCCGCCCTCTTTAATATAGACATATAAATGTTTCATTGTCTTTGTTGGAGACTTAGTACGCAGGAGATAGCTTAGACCATTTCTTATGATTGGTAGCAATGAATGATTGTGTAAAAAAGAAAATAGAAATAATCAATTTATACCATATAAAATGAGACACTATTCATGACCTATAGAAATACATGTACCTTAGAAGCCTAAATAAGATCTGATATATTGTAATCTTCATCTTTTTTCTTACAGTACTATGGATGCTGCTCTGATGCACTTTTACTATAGAAAATCCAAATTTAAAGTGGATAAAACAAACAATTCTAAAACAAACCTCACAAGGCTTTAAGAAAGAAAAGAATAACCCATCAGAATACGGGTGAAAATGCAAGGATATCCTCAGTTCTTTCTTTTTGCTATTGTTTGATTTTGTTAACCCATTCAAGACGATTGAACAAAAATGTTGTGTTTTGATTTAATAACGTTTGATTTGGAGCTTTGAGAAATATACCAGAGACTTATGCAGAAATAGACAAATTCATACACAGAATACATGTATTTCCAATGTAATGATATAGGATTTTTTCTCAAAGAATGTAATCATCAAAATGCTTAATTGGCAACAAATTACACAAATGTAAATCAGTATTTTAGAAGAAAACTGGTAATTCCAAACTTTTAATTTTTTTTTCCTAACTTTGGTAAGATCATATTTACGTCATTATAATAAGTCACTCATGTCTTTACTTAAATAAGAGTCTTTTCAGCGCAGTAGAATATATTAATATAGTTTCTGCGCTATATAAGTATTATTATTATTATTATTATTATTATTATATTTAATTGAAATAATGTACAAATTCTATTGTTGCCATTTTGAGCAAAGAATAGTGATCAAACTTGCTGTAAAATAATTTCCGCCTGTGAGGGTTAATATCAGGAAAGGGCTATTGTTTTGACTCTGTTAGCCAAGTGTGTACAGTTTAATGAGAAAGATAATTGTTCTATCCACTCTGTTTTTATTTGCCTGTTATTTTTCTATCAGTGAATTATCAGCCCATGCAAAAAGTTGCTCTCTAAAGTAACTCTAATTCATGCAGTCCTCATACAGCCTTATGCAATTAACTTTCCTTTCGGTGCACTTTCCACAGAGAAATTTGCATGCATGAACATTCCCTCTATTAATTTCATGCTGATCTATCTAATTTATTGTGATTATCTGAAAAGGTATTTTCATTCGTACACTAGATTTGAAACGATAAAAATACAAAATATATCATAGGTAATTATCATTTGTTAGAGAATTAACAACAAATACAGTGGAAAATTGGTATAAAGAGATCTGATATCTGATATAAAGAGGTATAAAATCTGGTCTCAGCTCTTTATAACTTATTGTTTTTCAAACCTGCTATAAAGAGATTACTGCTATAACAAGGTAATTTTGATGGTCCCAAGCACCTCGTTATACTGAGTTTCCACTGTACTGGACTCTATTTTAACACCATTGCTTTTGGGGAAATTACGCCCAACGTGGATTTAAACTTAAAATTATATCAGAGAATAAAACCCACATGACTATGCAACTTCATCCATAAAAAATGTATTGAAGTGCAAGTATATGCAACAACAATTGCATAATTCCCACGATATATATTTCATCTATCTATCTAAAATATGTATAAAATGGGAGAAAAATAAAATCTTATAATGATTCTGAAACTTCATAAGATTTATAATATCAGAACACACTCCCTCTCTCTCCAAAAAAAAAATGCAATTCAAACCATTTTGTCTGTCATTACAATTAATTCAATTAGATACAAATCAATATCGCAAAAATGGAAGCAAGAACATGCAGTACATTTACACTGAAATAAAACCTTGGAAGGGGGTTTCATACAAGTATCACAATCGGCACATACAATGATGCTAATGTCCTGGTAAGCCCTTTTGCAATACGCAGAGCGCACGTGTGAAATCAATTTGCCAAATTTACTTCCGAAGAAAAAGAAAGTGTGGGGATCTTGTTCATGTATCCGTCAAGAATTATTGCAAGTTGAACAACACTTACTGCTTTTTTTCTTCAAGTGCAGGTTGAACAACTACCTAAATAATCTGAATTGATTTTTCATCTTTAACCATTTCCAATATTTGATTGAATTTTTTAGCGTTCAATTTTTTCTTTGGAGTTCACGAAACCATAGTGAAAGGGCTGTCAACTTTTAGCTTATCATTTTGGGTCCTATTTCACAAAAGAAATTCTATATTGGTTGGATTAATAATCCATATTTCTATACAATATTTAACATGAAATCACTGAATGTTTAACAAGAATTTCAGAGACACCAAGAATAGACATCGCTATACAAGAAATTAGAAAGCTGAAACAAATGCTTTATTACAGAAAACTTCAGCTATTTATGAGGAAAGTAAAAACATCTCATCGTTATTTAAAAGAATCAATACTGATATTTTAGATTCAGCCATGCGCCAGGGATGTGCAATCACAAATGAGACCTTTTCTTCACGTCCAGTGCAATTCCACAATAGACCAAAACTGCAAGAAGGCTTACACATTGGAAAAAATAAAATACCATCATACCTGCCGACCACAACCATATATTTTTTGAAAATTATGCTTGATAAGGATATCATTAATAATTTGGAACATGAATACACGATTGTGCACCAATCAATCTTCTAGTCTGCCATTCTTTATCCTTTGAAACAAGACACTAGGGGTCATAAAGTCTGAAAGTTACTTATTTGATTGTTACTAACAAAATCCTTTGAACAAATATGAATATAGGTCAGAGATAAAGCCATTTGATATATAAACTGGATTAAAAAATCTAGAAGATAAGTGCAAATTATCATTATATTATCATTATATTGTAATAATCCAGTTCACTGATTTATTAAATATTGTTCACTGATATTTTTGCCTGTTTGTTCAATAATAGATAAATGATTTATCAACTGAGACACATACCATGCAATATGGTACAATTAATTGTTCACTGAGGCCTATTTATTTTGGTACCCCATAAGCAAGCATACAAGGGACTGAAAAGAATTCAGTTTACGATTAAAGTCGGCAGGCATGCGTATATGAAATCGCTACGTTACTGTGGTAACTACTCAACACTCCACGTACACAGGAAGCAAATGATGTTCAGGGGTGAGAGGTCACACGGTGGTGATGATGGATGATGGGTAACCAGCAGCGACATCAGGTCAGTTCAGGGTTCAAAGGTCAGGGCAATTAGTTGAATTCCACAAGAAACAAAAAGATGTAGGTGTGTGTGTGTATGTGTGTGTGTGTTTGTGTTTGTTATTTTGTAGGAGAAAACAAAAAGGATATAATTTAGGAGCGTGAGTGTGGGGAGCTTTGAAGACACCATAATGTTTTGAAGACACAAAAAAATGCAATTAATATTTTATATATTTTATTATAGTATGTACTTAACAAATTTCAAAATATTGTGTGACCTTTTAATATAGTCTAGAGTGTTCCACTTGATTTCTCACTACATAGGTAATCATTCTAATTTTTTTCAATCTCTCGCAAATTTGATCAATGGCGAACAATGTATCAGCTAAAATTTTCACGGAGGTTTAAATTTTTTGCAATTTTCAACAACAAATTTTTTCAAATTTTCTTCCATTGTAAGGCCCATAGACCTGTCTTAAATTTCCTGTCAAAACATGAAACTTACAACCTGCTGATATAACTTTACAAAGATATCTAAATATTCAGTAAATCTGATGAAATTAATTGGCTTTTACAGTTAAAGAGTGTTTGATTGAGTATCATGTTGTCTAAAGGTGAATATTTTGGATCAGTATATCCATTGCGATTATTCTGAACTGAAATATTTCAAGGTATATATAGTGTGTGCTTCAAAATTAGAAGTGTTAATTTGTCAACCCAATTGACCATGCAAGTTACTACACCTAAGGGGTAAAGAAATGGAACAAAATCAACCGGTTAGAAGATAAATGAACAACGTTAAATCAAATCACACCAATTTCTTTTCAAACATCATTAAAAAAGCATGTCAAAGATAGATAAGAAAGCCCAAGAAACAGAGAAGGACATTTGGTTTGTTAACACACAATGTGGCAAACCGCTAATGATATTTTTGGATTTTTTATCAAATGGAAAATTTGAATAGTACAGTATGAATATTTCTAATCTAAACTTTGTGATTTAGCCTGGTATTTCTTTCTTTTTTTTACTCAAAAAAGAGAAAAGTAGAATTATGCACAATTAAACTGTCACAATTTTGCATGAACTCCATGTGCAGGAAATTTCAAGAATGACTAGATGCATGCATGTAGCAATTCAATTCTGTATATCAGAAATATATGCCTATGGCTTTCAAAAATAAAAATTATGTGCATATTTATTTCTTGAAATGAACCGAAAGTCTACTTAAATCATCAACCCTCCTTTATTTGCATATTTGATTCATCACGCTTTTCTAAGTTTATTGCAAGAAAGAAAATAGGATGGATATGCAACCCCTCCAGCTCTGCAATTAATAGGCTGAGGCGTAACAAGTACTCTTGTAATCTACAACCAGAGAAAATGCCGTAAATCTCTATTTTTCACTTTCAGTGTCGATCTATTTTGCTAATTTATATATCATTTCTTCCAAAGGCCTTAATTCACTTGGCCTTACATTGAATCAAATTATGCATATTTTCAGCTTGCGACTTTGTGTGTGAACAAACCTATTTTCAACAAGCTTGCGCTAGTCCTCTTGTCGATAAACAATGCAAAAGACAAGCAAAACAAACTGTGCCTACTTCGTGTGAGTACACACATATGCATATTTGTTTGTTTTTGTTTTTGGGAGGAAAAACAGAGGATAAAAAAAGAAGAAATATGAGGGCAGGATCACAAAGAGTTCCAAGTCTTATTCTTTCTTTCTTTTCTTTTTTTTGGGGGGAGGGAGGGGGACTTCTATATCCAGAGGTGCATAAACATGGCAAGTGCTACAGTCATTTATGCTTCAAAACACATTTTTCAGCATCATTTAAAACTCCTTTTGCTTAAAGTCACAGCAAAGCGGTTTGCGACACTGTGTGTGAACAAGCTTTTTAGCAGCAACACGATCCTTTCATGTTGTCTATAGCTTTGGTGACTCTTTTCTACCTTTGCCATGCATGTGAAAAAAAAATCTACATTTACATGATTGCGTAAGAAGGTATCTCACAGAGCGGCGAACGCTTGCGAATGTAGCAAATTTACAATCCAATATCAGTGTTGATTCATAGGGAAATGAAAGCGATACCAGGAGATTCAAACCTTTAAGAATATGCATGATGCTATCTAGATCAAAATGTCCACCATAAAATAGCTGAACTAAATATTTTCTCACAAGAGAAAACATGATAGCAATAACCATATGCTTTTTCTCATGAGCAAAGAATTGGTTCAGCTGATTCACAGTTTAATTTCTTTCCTTATGCATATTCTAAGAAGGATGAAATCTCTGAACCACCGAATCACTGTTGTTTGCAAATTATCAGAGTGTTTTGCAAATGTTTTCAACTTCATAAAATTACAAAATGAACACTCTCTTTGCAACAATTAAAAAAATGCATGCAAATTTTCTTGCAACTGTTATCACATCTTTGGCAAAAATTTGTAAGCTACACCGAAATTGAAATCTCGCTGCATTTGCAAATGTTCGACGCTCAGTGAGAAACCAGCAATAGAGAATGTGGGCATAGAGAATTAGCACTCATGCAGAACTCCTTCACCACATTAAACCAAGCATAATTATAACATTTTATAGTGCTATCATTTTCTTAAAGTAAATTAACTGCCTATAGACATTCCTAAAAATATTTAGCACATACTCCAGCACCATCTTACGGTGGCAGAGGCATGAAAATGTATTATTATTATTTTTTTAACTGTACGTTGAAGGGAAAATAACAATTCAAACATATATAAACAATTTGAAAGAAAGCAAGAATAAAAGGGAGGATCAAAAATTAAACCCACAAAAATGAACGGCCAGTAAAACACAGAAAAAAGGGGTATCCCAGAATTTGCATTTCCATAAAACAACTTGTGCCGTTTCTGAAGTGACCATCTTTCATGAATGCCTCTAATAGCTCTGAGCATAAGCTTTGCCTTATCCAAAATGAGAATTAATTTGATTTTCCGAATCCTATGTATTTAATTTTGCTTCTCATCCAAGTATGAAAAAAGGTATTTCTCTTCAAAGTAAGAGAAGTGGGTGAATTCCACAGAAATAGTTTGTATTTATAACAAAGCAATTATCGAAAAAAAACCTAGCGCTTGCTTGGTGTAATAAACCTGAGGACGGATTATATAACTCTACGCCAAACATTGCAAGTTTACTTCTTTATTTTAAAGCTTTTGCTCAGTCCTTTTCAGGACTATTTCTTGAAAGATAATTTATACAACACATGGTGAGACTGAAAACCTTATTCCTAAAGAAATTAAAAATTACAAAATTAGAGAAGACACTATAATGCCACAAGGATATTGCATTAGTCAAAGGATACTCATAATGTAAGAGGGAGCAAACAAATATACATGGACAATGTTTAATGGGGAAAATATCAAGAGAAATATGAAAACTGACAACCAAATTGCTGACACATTTAATCAAAGAAATAAAGAGATGAAAGAAAGAGAGGAAAATGGATGAGGAACAGAGGTTAAATTTTACTATTTAACCAAACCAAAATTCAAATCCAAAGATACAATTATTTGACTGATAAACAATATGGGAAAACACATTTTGGTACTGATCATTTGAAGAAGATATCTATGACACATAGGGGGTGTTGCTCAAAATCAACTGCAAATCAACTGCAACTTTGCAAATTGTAACGCGCATTTTCATTCGCGCGTGGTGTGCGCATTTAACAAGACGCGGATGAAACAATGATTTTGATTGGCGCGTACCGATCAACTGCAACTTACGATCAATTGCAACTTTAGAACAACACCTCCTATGACACATAATGAGATTTTAAAATATTTTTGTATTAAATCAGGAGATTTGTATAATAATACTGGGTTGCAACGGACCATCACATCAGCTTGATTGCCACAATCTCTCCAAAACTAGTCTCCAAAAACAGACAAAATTCTCGAGCTCAAATTCATGAACTCGATATAAATCACTGTCATATCACTGTAGAATCACTCGCAATTGAGCTCTTGCGAGTCTTGAATGATATAACAAATGATCAATCAATTATTACTAAGTTTACTTTCATGGAGGTTCCAACTTTATTGCACTGCAAACGGCAATTCCATGGTTTCAATCATGAAACAGCTCTGTCCAGGGAGGTGTTTCACCAAGATAAGAAAGACTTTAAGAACGACTTTACGTATGACTGGTATCCCTTCATATGCGTAATGGTTCATACTATTACGCGCATCCCGTGCAAGAATTGATACCAGTCGAACGTAAAGTCGTGCGTTACTTTAAGAACGACTTGGTGAAACACCTCCCAGGGATGTATTTCATAAAACTGTCCGTACATGTATATCTACGCAAGACTGTGCGAACGACTGGTGACCCTTGCACCGAATTGCACCCGGGAAAGGGTCACCAGTCTTTCCTAGGGTCATGTGTAGATCTAAACACAGCTTCATGAAACACATGCGTGGAATCTATTCAGGGATATTGTTGCAGATTTATTTTTTTTAGAGATTGCTGCAATCAAGTTAATGACAGTGAGAGCCTATCATATCACAAACACACAAAGATATTTTTTTTTTAAATCAGCAGAAATATTGATTTTGACGTGTCATAATACCCTTCTGGCTTGTCTTGACGACCTCCGCTGAGGGTCAAACACCTCGGCCGAGGCCATCGGAGGAGAGGACGCCCTCATCGTCTTGGCAACGCACATGGTGTCCTCCCTGACTGGGGGAAGGTCGCTGGCTTTCCTGGCCGACTGCTTCATCTGGGCATACTCCGATAGACCGCCTAGCGAGAACTGGACAGAACAGAAGACAAACAGGAATTATTGAATTGAATTGAATTGAATTGAATATTTTTTCTTTTTTTCACAAACATAATTCGATATAAAGCACCGTAACACAACAAAGAAGTACAATCAAAGGAGGTGAGCACCTAATTAGTAATTATCAATAGGTATTTTGTATTTAATTGCAATGTCATTATTAATCTGAAATTATTCCTAAGCTGATTGGTAAATATTGCACAATGTTTTTTTTTTCAACGTTTATCTTTTTGTATTACTTTCCCATCTTTTAAATGGTTTGAAAAAAAATATTCACAGACGGTATGATAGACAATCCAAAGTGATTTGGAGAAAAAACTGGAATGAAAATGGTCACGGTTTATGCTGAAATTATGATTTTTAGTATTTTCTTTACTTCGCAAATTTAAGGATTTGCAACATTCAAACTGCACTCAATAAAGAATACCAAGTCCAAATGAATTGGCTCATAATGCTCGGTGCATTTTCTCTTTCTAATCATATGTGATATGCTAAGCTTTCTGAAATGTGGAGACACTGTCACAACGTTACTAAAATCAGACACTAAACCTCTAGCTTGAAAGTTCTGATAACTTAAAGAATAATAAATGAACACACTTTAAAGAAGAAAACAGGGAAGAATTTTACCAGAATAGTTTTCCAGAGAAGAAGTAGAATCTTCTTGATGGGGAAATGCGGTGCGTGGCCACTACAGAACTTTGTGACCATGTTGAATAAGATGATAGATAGACAATCGTCATCCTTTATAGCTTGACCTGAAAAAAAAAAAATTTTAAATACATTTTGATGTACAAAAAAAAACTTGTGACCTGTACTAGAATAGAAAGAAGGAGTAGAATCTTTTTGATGGGGAAATGCGGTGCGTGGCCACTACAGACCTTTGTGACCATGTTGAATAAGATGATGGATAGACAATCATCATCCTTTATCGCTTGACCTGAAAAAAAAATTAGAAAATACATTTTGATGTAAAAAAAAAACTTGTGACTTGTACTAGAATAGTTTTCCAGAGAAAGAGTAAGATCTTTTTGAGGGGAAAATGCGGTGCATGGCCACTACAGAACTTTGTGACCATGTTGAATAAGATGATAGAGAGACAATCGTCATCCTTTATCGCTTGACCTGAAAAGTTATGAAAAATAAATAAATACACTTTAATATAGAACACTGGGGAGAATTTCACCAAAATAGTCTTATAAAAAGAAGAATTTTCTTTAATAATGGGAAAATGCAGTGCACGGCCACTACAGAATTTAGTAACTATGTTGAACAAGATTATTGATAGGCTATCATTCTTTATGGCTTGACCTATAAAAGAGTTAAGAAAATTGAATGAGTACAATTAAAGAAAACCTGGGAGAATTTTACGACAATCGACTTATAAAGAAGAAGAATCTTATATTTTATGGGAAAATGTGGTGTATGGCCACTGCAGAACTTGGTGACCATGTTGAATAAGATGATAGAGAGACAATCGTAGAATTTAAGAAAAATAGATAAATACACTTTACAATCGAAATCTGGGGAGAATGTCACCAAAATGGTCTTCTAAAGAAGAAGAATTAATAATGGGAAAATACAGTGCACGGTCACTACAGAATTTAGTAACCATGTTGAACAAGATTATTGTTAGACAATCATTCTTTATGCCTTGACCAGAAGAGTTAAGAAAATTAAAAGAGTATAATTGAATATAGATAAGTGGGGAGAATTTAAACAAAATAGTCTTAGAAAGAAAAAGTTAGAATCTTCTTTAATAATGGGAAAGCCTATTGCAAGGACACTACTGACTACAGAACTATGTTGAACAAGATGATCGATAGACAATCATCCTTTATGGCTTGACATGAACAGTTAAAAAAATAAATGAGCACACTTTGAAATAGAAAACTGGGAGAATTTTTCCAAAATAGTATTCAAAAGAACAAGAATCTTCTTTAATAATGGGAAAATGCGTTGCACAGCCTCTACAGAATGTAGTAACCATGTTGAACAAGATGATTGATGGACAATAATCATTTATGGCTTGACCTGAAGAGTTAAGAAAATGAAATAAGTAAAATTAAAGATAACCAGGGAGAATTTTTATTCTAGAGTGGGAAAATGTGGTGCACTGCCACTATAGAACCATGTTGAACAAAATGATTGATACACAATCATCATTATTTTCTTCAAGAAGAAAGTGAATGGATAGCAATGAAAAATCATCTCAAAACAACTTAAAATGGAATTAATCTTATCGATACCCATGTAACTAAAAGTATCTGAAAATATGAAAGCATAAATATATCGCATACTATCTCAAAAAAGGGAAAATGAATCGCCGCTCAGAAACCACATGGTTTTGGGCCAAGGGGAAATACCGCGCTTTTACCCCCGGAGGTCCGGCAGAGGTTTATCAGCACATGGTGCCTAGCTGTTCAATCGCTTATATTCAAATGTACATGACGAATAAGCCCATAAAATACATAGCATGCCTATTTTAGGTAAAGGTTTAGAATTATGACTATCGCACAATCTGACTCGGCGAAATTTTATTTCGCTATTTGACAAAGCTATCCATTGCATTTAATAGGAAAACGGGGTGCAAGGCCACTACCAAACTAGGTAACCATTTAGTACATAGTGAACCCATTATCTGCCAAACAATCTACAAAACTTGGTGACCGTGTTGAAAGTTTCAACAAGAAAGACAAATAAATACATTTTAATACCAAAAACTTGGGAGAATTCTACTGGAATAGTTTTCCAGTGAAGAAGTAGGAACTTCATGATCATGAAATGCAGTGCCGCTAGTGGCAACCATTGAATACTTAGAGGGTGTTGCTCAAAAGTTGCAATTGATCGCAAGTTGAAGTTGATCGGAACGCGCCAATCAAAATCATTGTTTTATGCGCGTCTAGTTAAATGCGCATACCGTGCACGAATGAAAATAAGGGTTACAATGTGCAAAGTTGCAATTGATTTGCAGTTGATTTTGAACAACACCCCCTTAGTGACCTAATTATCTGCCCCTGCACATACATGTAGAGGCACACAGAGGACTTAACTTGACTAAAAATCATGTTGAATCTGGGTGACCAGGGGCATATATTTTGTGACTGGAGCTCTTGTGTAACTGACTTCAAATTATCATTGTATTGCCCATATACTGTATGAGCTGAAATTTTTTGCGGTGGTTTTATATTTGCACATTTTGCAGTCTTGGCCTTGTGAAAAGTTCCACTCTGAATGATACACATTCTTACATGTATGTATAAAAACACTGTCAAAAATGTGAAAATAACATGTCAATGTGTCCCAATAGTCTGATATCATGAAAATATCTCTTTGCTTAACTATTGGCTTATACAGTCCGGCGTGTTGTTCAAAAGTTGCAGTTGATCAAAACATGCCAATCAAAATCATTGTTTCTTGCGCGTCTTGTCAGAAGCGCTTATCATGCGCCAATGAAAATACCCATTACAATTTGCAACTGAGTTGCAGTTGATTTGCAATCAATTGCAACTTTTGAACAACACCCCGTAAGAGGTGCAACAAGGTGGGACAGGTCTATGGCTTGATATTGATCAACTCTGTTGCAATGCCTTTCCGACCTACAGGCCATATTTCCTATGCTTCTCAAAGTACTTTTATAACCGATAAAATCTTTACAGTTCACAGAAGAACAAGAAAAATATCAAGCTTTTGTTATGGTGAAGCCACTTTTTTTGGGGAGGAGGGCCATTTGAACCAACTGCAGGTCTTAATCATTTATTATTTTGCCTAATTCTTGTATCTTTACATCTTTTACATAATTTATACTGTAATTGTTTTGATTTGAATTTGCCAAATAAATAATAATAATTATAATATTAATGAAAATAATAATAATAATTATAATATCATTACAAATATAAGACAAATTCGACTCAAATCTAAAAAGCAATGTAATTTATGTAAATTAAATGAGAACCTTAGTTTTGCAAACAGGAGGGGCAAAGCTCTATCAAACTATTCATTTCAGAGAATAAATTTTCCTAGTTGTTCTATTTAATACATCAGCATTCAATTAGATTTTAATAAAACAACAACTGCTCCAATCCAAATCCAACATAAAGTAGGTGAATTTTAAAGCAAATATGCTTCAGAAATTTTGAAAGACACATTTTCATGAACAGCTTCACGGCTGGCACAAACAAGGTAACAAACCTGCCATTATTCAACATTTTAACATTATCTAAATCCGATTATCACTACCCAAAATAGGGCACTAATGGAAATTTAATAAGTAGATGGGAGAAAACATTACAATAAAGAATGGCATTTATGACGATTTTCATGTCAACTTTCTTCCTCTTAATAACGAAAGCCCGGTTGATCCCTTGAGGATTTCTAAGTGATATATGCGTTGATCCCTTTGGCTTATCATACATTTGCATTTAGATGAAATCACCATGACAACACGGAGGATAATCCATAATCTTTGGATATTAACACAATTAAAACATGAATAATTCAGGCTTCCACTGATCCGACAGGAAGAAATGCAAGCAGCTTTTATTCTGACACTTACAGATACTTACAGATGGGAGCGTCGTGGTGTAGTGGTTCGGACTCTCGCCTCTTAACAAGAGGGTCGGAGGTTCGAATCTCTCCCAGGGCGTTAATTTCCTTCAGCAAGAAATTTACCCATAGTGTGCTGCACTCAACCCAGGTGAGGTGAATGGGTACCGGCAGGAATTTATTCTTCTAAACGCAGAAGCGCCTACTTGGCAGCTATGCTATGGCCGGGTAATAATATTAGATAATTTGTCTCGCGCCTCTGAATAGGTGACTAGAAAGATGGCGTGTTTAAATGCTATATATTATTATCATTATTATTATTATCTGTAAATGGCGAGTACTAACTTCTCAGATAACTTGTAATGAAAGTTTAAAATGTAAATTAACAAATTAGCAAACTCGCAAAATTTGACAAGGTTGATTAATAGCAAATGATGATTGATGAATTAGTCTTGACAATTAAAGAGAGTAATAAGGAAATGTAAATCAGAATGGGGGCGATGCCTATCCTTACAATAATTATAGTCCCACTAAATCATCGGCAAACCCAGGATTTGGCAATGGAAGGGTGAAGGTGACGGGTTGTAGGTTTTGCCCCCCCCCCCCCCTTTCAACTAGGTTCTCATAAGCAAAAATATTTCTTCATAAAAGACAAAATAAACAAAGAAGATAAAATTTGAGCCCCTTTTGAGTTTCACTCTTGTTCCCCTATCTATCTACCAAATAATCTCAGAGCCCCTAAAGTCCCCCCCCCCCCTTACAGTGCACACATACACATGATGCAATAAAGAAAAATTGACATTAGTACATGTACATATATCTCTAATATCCTGGTAGGAAAATGCATAATTATACAGCTTAGCCTGCTCTCTTCTTCAGTTGCCAGGGAGAAAAAAAAAATGAATTTTCTGCACATCTGGAAAAAAACAGAGCACAAGAGTGAAATTGATACATTTCTAAACCAGTTTTGGACACTATCACAGTATCATTAATCATTCTTGTCAATAAAGTTCTGATAGACAATAATGATGATAAACAATATGAACAGAATGTTGACAGTCCATGTCGATGAAGTTTAAATGAATTTATTTCTTAACTTCTCTGATCAGACAATACCAGACAAAATGAGATGTACTTCCAAACATCTTGGTCCATGGTTGTGTTTCATAAAGCTGTGCGCAGATCTATGCACAACTCTACGACGACTGGTGACACTTTCCTTGACTCAACATGTCTTATATTGCTGAATCACACCAAATAAACTGTCACCAGTCATGGGTAGTATCATGCATAGATCTACAAAAAACTTTATAGAACAAATTCCAGAGTGCAATTCTTAAATTTTATTTCTCTCTTTTATTACACAATATCTTTATAAGGCGAAGGTTTACATGTCTGACAAGCTTATGTTTTCTGCATGTAAAATGGATGAAGGGAATACAAAAATATGTTGAGACATGAGTTATCAGTTCTCTTCTTTTTCTTTTAAGGTGTGGTCACACCCCAGCCGAGCGAAATTTTAGCGGTCCTTTAGCGGAAGGAATTGGGGATTTAATTTCGGCAACGCTCGTCACCGCTCACAAAGTGGGTAGAACAATTGATCTCTTTTGTAAAACACTTACCTCCGCCCATCTATCACCGCTTTTTCTATAGTCTGGTCATATCGGATGGGCGGTGCTAAACAGCTGTCCTGGGCGGTGACAAGAATTCATCACCGCTCGTAACCGTTCACCGCCTCCGCTAAGTCAACGCAGGTTTCCGCTCGACCACCGCTTATGGTCCCTCCAACCGCTCTGAAAGTTTTGAGCTGCACAAAATATTGCGAGCGGAAAGAAGCGAGGGGACTTACCGCTCTGGCAAAGTTCATGGCCGCTCCAACACTGCCCTGGTACCGTTATACGGTGGTTGGTGGACGCTTGGATCCACTAGGCCAACGCAGAAATCTGCATTGCTTCCCACTGAGACCCCAAACAACAAAGCAATTGCATATAGCGCAACGGAATTTTAATCACTTTGAAATTATCTTGTGTGAATGCACTGTCGTGGCAGCTGGAATATTTCCCAGGTGCTACGCAGTGTACTTCACACAATGGAATTCAAAGAATAAAATTCCATTCGATCCTCGGATCCCTAACCAATGTACAGAATCATCTTTTCAAAGACGGCCCAAAGTGGGGCATGGCTTTTGGGTTAAACTTAAACTTCCGGCGAACCAAAGCACGCATGTGCATGATGTCGCTCTGCGTTGACCGAGCGGATCCAAGCGGCCACAAACTTGCGTCTAGCGGTGCCTGGGCGGTGTTTTAGCGGTGGTGAACTTTGCCAGAGCGGAAATCTTTTGTGCGGCTCAAAACCTTTTGCATTTTGGAGCGAAACTAGGGACCATGACAGATTGGAGAGCTGATCCAGCGGTGCGCTAGTGGATGCCAACGTATGTTTAGCGATGGTGAACGGTTACGAGCGGTAATGAATTTTTGTCTCCGCTAAAGGACCGCAAAGGCTCCGCTCGGCCGGTGTGACCATACCTTTACACAAATTTCAAGGACTTAGTGACAAGGCTGCTTTCCTAAAGGGCACATTAGCATACAAATTGGCAGGATTTGTCACATTTACACAGTTCACATACGCGTTCACATGCTAAGGCAGAAAAGAAGTTGTTAGGTTGCCCTCAACCGAACCAGAGACCCTCTGAAATTGGCCCAACCTGATTTTTTTTCCTTCTCATTTCCATAAAATTGAAGGAAATTTCAAAATATACTCCTGAAATATGCTTCCGAAAGAGTCATTTGAAATAGCTTATTGGCATTTCTTGGCCCCCCTCCCTTTACATTCAAATAGACAGCAATCTGTTTGTATGGAATAATTTGATTAGGAGGAGAAGGCTTCGCAGGTCCTGGGTGGTGTTTCATAAAGTTATGAAAGACTTTAAGAATGATTTTTCAAACGACTGGTTTCGATATTTGGGCTAAATGATCAAGAATCTTACGCGTATTGCTCCAGTCTTTCTTGAAGTTGTGCATAACTTTAAGAACGATTTGGTGAAACATCGCCTAGGAGAGATAATGCCAAAGATTGTTGTCTAATTTTTCATATGCAATGAAGTCAAAACTGGAAAAAAAGGTAAATAAAAATTCTGATCACCCAACACAATTCTTCAAAATTTGCATTCTTAAGCAACCAAACAATTTTTCTTTTCTTGGCCTAAATTAACATCCATAGTCATAGAAAGCAAGCTCTTACCAATGTCTACTTTGAAGTTCTGTATCTGTGTCTTCTTCTCATCTGTGTCGCCCGGTCGTTCACTGCGGAGCGTCTCCACCATGATGTATAAAACACTCAGCACAACCCTAGTAATCAAAATTATAAAAAAAAATATTTTGAATATTATGTCTTCTATGAACATGTAAATGTGGTAAAGGCAGTCCTCCCATACTTACAACCTGGAAAGGCACATGATATTCAGGGAATAATTTTCCTGGTATTGCATTGCACTTTGCTATGCATTTTAGCAGGACTGCTATACTAAGTAGGTTTTGTTTAACAACTTTTTCACATAGAACTGTACAGTTAAGTATTGAAAATATTTCCTCAATGTATGAAACTGCTAATCAAATGTGAAAAGTAAAATCATTCCTTGATATTGCTTTAAAATACTGCCCTCCCATGACAAAAAAGGAAGCATTGACCAACATTTTCAACTTGCTAAAGGAGGACTCTACGCCAAAAATATCTTCCTTTGATAGAAAGCGCAAAAATCAGACAAACTGGTAACTTATTGGCACATGACATGACATGTTGATGACGCAAGTTGGTCACTTCACTACAATAAAAGGATTATACATTTTTGCTTTTTATGCTCTAATATTTAGCCTTAGACAGAAAAATAACTCCTTTTCTTGACAAATTCATCTAGTTGAGTGTATATTCTTGAATAATACCTCTGAAATATTGTTCATAAAGAAGAGTAATATGATTTTAATAAACAATGAATTTAATAATAAATATGTAAAAGTATTTTGTGTTATAAATGCGCTTTTACATCAGCAAAATTACAGTTTATCACTATTAGTTCTGGTAAAGGAATATATTTTCCCCTTTGGATTTATGACGACAAAAATCATACAAAAAGAAGAGAATAGGTATTGAGAAAAAATAACAGACATAACAAATTTGTTAGAAAACAATGTGATCTAAAAGAATAAAATTCTTGAAACATTGATTATGCAATCAATATATATCATAATTGAAATCGTTGAAACTATATGCGTCACTGAAATAGTGTTAAAAATATTTAAATTCTCTTAATTAGAGGAATTCATTATATGGACAAATCTCCTTCTTATATACAGTCATGTAATTGTTCATTACAATCACATTCGTCAAATAATTCATAATTTCATGTTTCATATGAGACTTATTTTGAAGCTATACAAGAGAAATGTTCAAAATTTTCAAAACTTTTTAAATAAAAGTTTAAAATATTTCAAATTTCATAGATACTAAATAGTCTAATCTAATTAAAACTAACAACATATTCATTTACACTTGGGCAAAAATGAACTTTCTTCAAGTTCATACATGGCAAATGCAAAGAAAACCAAACTTTTAAAAAAATCTGTAAAAAAAGGTTTATAATATATAAATAGTCTAATCTTATCAAAACTAAAAGCATAAATTTCCATTGTTGGGCAGACAACTACTGTTTTGTTTGTCATATAAAAATTCCTTGCTACAACTTGGAAAAAAATTATTCTGACAGACTTTCATAAAAATGCAAAGGATTTTTTTATGCACGGTGTTTATTGGATTTGGGAGGAGAAAAAAAAAAGTCAATGACCCCATAACAACAGCAGGAATACAAAAACTTTAGACTTAACAAAAACATGAAATATTAAATCATGAAAAAAAAATATTGAGCTGAGTTTTTCTTAACATCTTTTAGAAGAAAATAAAACCTTCTGATTTATCCAATTTTACTAAGTTTCTATCCAACAGAGTTGAAGGATAGACTTAGGCAAAAAAAAAGGTTGTTTAGATGTCCTCCAAAGCCATTCTAGAAAAAAAAAAGCAGTAGTTGGTCAGAATAAGTTTTTATCTAGTATTTCTTCCCCAGTACAAGTCATACAATTCACAAGGAAAATAAATAAAACCTAGAAGGAAGTGAAAGCCAAAGAATATCTGAAAATTACTTTTAAGGTTTAATCTAATATATCTATCTATAATTTTGCAATAATATTTTAATTTTAGTGAAAAGAAAGAAAAGAAGTTTCGGTTGGGGCATTTTCAGAGGGTTGGTCGGTGGAGGGCAACTAAACATTAATTTACAAACTGGATGAATAACATCTTCATGTTTCTATCCAACAGAGTTGAAGGGTAGATTTAGGCAAATAAAAAAATTATTTGCATGCCGTACAATGCCATTTTGAAAAGAAAAAAAAAGTCAATTGATCAGAAAAAAGGTTTTTGTCTATCATTTTTTTCCAATACAAGTCATACAGGTCATAACATTCATATGGAAAATAAAACTTAGAAAGGAGTGAAAGGCCAAAGAATATCTGAAAATGACTTTTCAGGTGTAATCTAATATATTCATCTATAATTTTGCAATAATGTTCAAATTAATTAGTGAAAAGAAAGAAAAGAAGTTTCAGTTGGGGCATTTTCAGAGGGTTGGTCGGTGGAGGGAAACTAAACATTTTTTTAACCTAATGGATGAATAACATCTTCATGTTTCTATCCAACAGACTTGGGCAAAAATAGAATAGTTTGGATGTCCTTCAATGTCATTTTTTTTAAATAATGTCGGTTGATCGGAAAAAAGTTTTTTTGTATTATTTTGTTTAGTTTTCCTGTTCAGAGGGCCTGTCGGTGGAGGGCCATCAAATATTTTTTTTTTGCCTGACAGATAATCAAAGTCCTCATATTAAGTTCTTATACAACAGAGTTGAAGGCTAGACTTTAAGAATGACATCAAATCACGCTGACGCAGAGGTATTCATTGTGGGGGTTCCAATTAGGAGTGTGCTGCTAATGGAATAAGTAATCTTTTAATGCGCGTCACCCAGCTGCTTATATTACCTGAGATCAGTACTGTCAATTATTGATACTGCCGGCTTCCGAAGAGCTGTTGAGGCTGCAACTGAGTTCCTAATAGATTTATTGAAAAAAGCAAGAAAAACGAGAGATTGTCAATTGTTGATACTGCCGGCTTCCGAAAAGCTGTCGAGGCTGCAACTGAATTCCTAATAGATTTGTAGGAAAAAGCAAGAAAAACAAGATATTGCCATAAACAATATAGAAGAGTAAACCTCAAACAAGTTTATTGGGGACAACTATTAGATACATGTATGTACATAAAATTTATATGTGGTTTCATATATCTGTATGTGTATGATGGAAGTCTATAAAGGCAAGCACCTTATTTCTGAGCGAATATAAAACTAAAAAATATACTATTTTTAAAATCACAGAATCTGGAAGCACTGGAAGGAGAATATTCTGAAGATTAGTGAGATACAAAAATTGAGCAGAAAAAAGCACAAAAAATATCTAACAGGAATAGTTTCCGACAACGTCTTGCAAACTACACTAGTTCTTGGAACACATTTAAAGGCACGCACTGCTCGTTGCCAAGCAAAATAAATGATAATTATAAACTTTTAGTGCTGTACTTTTTCCTTTCTAATGTCACATAAATTCTACAAATTAATATAAAGCATAAAATCATAAGGATTTGATAAAACTTACAATTTTGTGCCTTATTCTTGGTTACGTGAGCAAGGAATAATAGTCCCAAAAGCTTCCTTAATCCCATGCATAGACAAGTCACAGAGTTTGCCAATCACGTATTTGCTCATAAACACAGCACACACGTTGGATGCGTGCCTTTATATTATGCAGGCCTTTTAATGAGCGGACCATACATACCCCAACTGCAACTTTCTTGCATCAAGGACTTAATTCCAAAGGGAGTGATAGCGATTGCTCTACAAATAAAATGCCTTTTGAGGAACTTATTTCAGAGCCCCTTTAAACACAATCTTACCACTGTCAAAGCTAATATTTCCGATGGGGTTTTGGTTCCGTGAATTTTGCAACCATGAATTCGCTAAAATTTCCACTCATTGGAATGGCCATAGAGTTGCATACAATAATCTTTAAAAACATGAAAATAACCAATCAATCTCTAATATGTGTATAGGTATGAAATTCAGTAATTTTGCTAAATTTGTGCACGCTAAAATATTGGCTTTTACAGTATATGAAACCCTTATTTAGCTCCCCACAAACTCTCCTTGAGAGACTCTAGGTGAGCTTTTTATAGCTCCCCTGTAATTTTTAATGTGTAATACCTGCTTGCATGTTATCATACACACTGTAATCATTTTCACACATGAGTGATATCGAATGTTTCATGATGTATTTCGATCAAACACACTTCATTAAAGTAATCCCACGCTGAAGTGAAAAAGTTCTTTCTCTTCGTGTCCCCCACCTACCCACGCCAAAAATAAAGTTCTGTTGAATATTTGCGTACCCAGCCTTCAAAAATTTGCAGGGGAGCTATGGAAAGCTCTCCTAAGGGCTCTCACAGAGAATTTTAGGGGAGCTAAATTTGATCTCCATGTGCTACATAGTTTAGAACATTAGGATCAAAGTGATTCACTTGAACACGCATACTAGTCTGAGCATTTATAGTGATTATATTTTTTATTTTATTTGCAGACCAAGCCTTAAAAATATTGAAGGGGAGCTATGAATAGCTTTCCTTAAGGCTCTCAAAAATAATTCTAGGGGAGCTAAATTGGGTCTCCACGTGCTACACAATAGAAGAATAGGATCAAAGTGATTCACTGGAACACACATACATGTACTAGTCTGAGCATTTATAGTGACATTTTTGTTTTCATTTGCAGACTCTGCCTTTAAAAATTCTGTATGGGAGCTATGAATAGCTTTCCTAGAGGCTCTCAAAAATAATTTTAGGGGAGCAAAATTGGGTTTCCACGTGCTACACAATAGAAGAATAGGATCAAAGTGATTCACTGGAACACACATACATGTACTAGTCTGAGCATTTATAGTGACATTTTTGTTTTCATTTGCAGACTCAGCCTATAAAATTCTGTATGGGAGCTATGAATAGCTCTCCTAAAGGCTCTCAAGGAGAAAATCTTTAGGGAGCTAAATTGGGTCTCCATATGCTGGATACCTTTATAGAACAACAGGATCAAAGTGCATAACTGGACTACACCTACTGTTCTGAGCTTTTATAATGATAACGGTTGCAAAGAATTCTGACTGGCACTGTAGATACTATAATAATATTAATAATTAGATCATTTATATAGCGCAGTCACTATATGGATATACTCAACTGCGCTGTGATGTTAGGGTCTATGGATAATGTTGCTAAAATAATGCATAAAAGTATTGATTGAAAATAATTATACTCACTCTGCTTCCATGCACAATAGTTCGACAAAGGTGGTGAAGATACCGCAACGGTAGAGCAGAAAACAGTTGTGACGACACCATTTCACTTGATCCTCCTCGCAAGAACATTCACTAAATACACCTGGCAAGAAATAAAACACAGTTGCATTTTAAAATGGGCAATTGGTGCACATGTCATACCACTTCCATCAGTTCCATGCACAATAGTTAAACAAATGTGGTAAATATACCGCATTGATAGAGTAGAAAACAGTTGTGACGACACCAATTCACTTGGTCCTCTTTGCCCGGACATTCGCTAAATACACCTGGCAAAAAAAAAAATAACACAGTTGTATTAAAATGTGTAATTTGTATATACATGTATCTCATATCACTTCCATCAGTTCCACGTACAATAGTTCACCAAATGTGGTGAAGATTCCGCACAGTAGAGCAGAAAACAGATGTGACGACACCATTTCAAGGGTTATCTTTGCACAAATATTCACTGAATACACCTGGCAAAAAAAAATAACACAGTTGTAAAATGTTCAATTTACATATATCAGCTCCATGTACAACAGTTCCACAAATTTGGTAAATAAACCACAATGATAAAGCAGAAAACAGTTGTGATGACACAATTTCCCCTGATCAACTTCACACAAACATTCACTAAATAAGCAGCTGACAAAAACCACACAAATTAAAATGGTAAACTGGTAGATATCACATATCGGTTCCATGTACAAAAGTTCCACAAAGGTGATGAAGATAACAAATTGATAGAACAGAAAGTAGTTGTGACAACACCATTCCACCTGATAATCTTTGTAAGAACATTTACTGAGTAGACATATCACAGAAGAAAGCACAACATAGCTGGATTAAAATGGACAACTGGTAGATATCTCATATCAGTTCCATGTACAAAAGCTCCACATTTGATCCTATTGGAAAAAACATTCGCTGTATATATCTGAAAAAAAAAACATAGTTGGATTAAAATGGGTAACTGGAAGATATCTGGTATCACTTTTATGTACAACAGCTCAACAAATATGATGAATAAACCATATGGTAGAGCACTAAACAGTTGTGACGACACAATTTCACCTGATAATCTTTGCACGAACATTCACTGAGTCCACTTATCAGAGGGAAAAATACAACATACATGTAGCTGGATTAAAATGGGTGCCTGGTAAATATATCATGCAATATTGAGAACTGGGGGTGGCTCATGAAAATTGTCATGACAACCACTCATAATGCAAAAGTTATATCAACAGTCGGACAGATAATGCAAATTATTTGCATCAAAATCAAAGATATCATTGGAGTAGTCCCCATTAGCCAGCAAAACAATACACTGCGGCAAAAGGGGATTAGCGACCTAAATCTTACAAATAGCCGCCCCCCCCCCCACCCAGCTCCAAAATAGCTCCAGCAAAATGTATTACGGGCTATTTTTCAGGAGTAAAATGTAAAGAGAGTCCTCACATTAAATTTAAGGGTATTTTTTACCCTAGAAAGATATTTATGTGGACTACTGTGTACTTGTTAGATATACATGTATTACAATATTTCTGAGAGGAAAGCTTGCCTCGAGCAAGATTAAGCACACCTATCATCGTCTTCATTCTCTGTTCTCACTTAGCGCATTCTAGTACTAATGATAAATTCATAGATAATTCTGAAGCTTGAATGCTTTACCTTGGGCAATATAGAGTACATCTCTTTCTGTTTTCATCCTCTGTTCCCTCTTGGCGCATTCTAAGCTGTTCTGAAGATGCCAGATGTAAGTCACACTTTCATACATGTGAATCACATTTTTGTGGACTACTGATTACTTTATTACTTTGTCTATTCTAATATTTTTTTATGAGTGAAAAGTTTACCTCTTATCGTCTTTATTCTCTTTTCTCTTGTAGCACATTCAAAGCTGTTTGAAAGATGTGCAGGACCAGTCCGTTGTGATCACCTCTTTACATTAGCGATTTTTCTGTTTCCCTTGGGTGGCCAGTATAGGCAGCTTTGGCATCACTTTATTTTGAGATAAAATTTAATATTTCTAATGAATAGAAAGCTTTCCTGAAGAGCACAATCTCCATCCTTTGTTCTCTGAAGATGCCAAATGTATGTCACATGTTTGTATCACATGTTTGTGGACTACTGTGTACTACATCCCAAGGTATATTCAAGCATTTCTAATGAGTGGAAAGCTTACCTTGGGCAAGATAGAGTACAGCTCTTGCTGTTTTCATCCTTTGTTCTCTCTTGGCACATTCTAAGCTGTTCTCAAGATGTAATATGTTAAATGTAGATGTGTATCACATTTTTGTGGACTACTATGTTCTACATCACTGGGTATATTCAAGCATTTCTAATGAATGGAAAGCTTACCTTGGGCAAGATAGAGTACAGCTCTTGCTGTTTTCATCCTATGCTCCCTCTTGGCACATTCTAAGCTGTTCTGAAGGCGTAATATGTGCATCACTTGTCTTCTCTCGTCCAACTGGCTCCATTTCTCATCAACTAAAAAAGCAGTAATGGCAAAAATATTATTTTTCAATCAATGAACTTCACCACCCCACCTTCAGTGACATCAGTATTACAATAAATACTGTACCTTTTTCTACCCCTGCTCATCTTTGATAATGTCTGCATTAAAATGAACTATACATGTTCATTACCTCTCCCCTACTCCCCAAACAATATTATGGAATCATGAAATCCCAATAACATGCTCATTGTAATCATTTATTTCCACATAAAGCCCCCCCCCCAAAAAAAAATAATAAATAAATAAAAAAAAATGATTAAATAAATAAATAAATAAATAAATAAATAGATGAATAAATAATCGTTTAAATACCCAAGAATTAAGTTTTTTAAAGATTGCATCGATTAGTCCAAAAAAAATGTTAATCTATTTTTTTTAACAGATTTCATGAAGATAATTAGAATGGCATAAGGAACTATACAACATCTGACATGTTTATTTATAATTTTAATGAAACTAACTGGTCATGTTCTATTTCTCATGGTTTTCTATATTCTAATTTCAGAGAAAAGCACAAAACAAAAGTTCAGGTCTGACCATTATCAGAAGGTTGGTCAGTCGAGGGCATCCAAACAATTTTGCTTTCTTCCTAAGTAAGCTTATTTTCATTATTATCATTTCTATAATCGAGAGATGTTGGACATTGGACTTACCATAGGAATGAAAATCCTCTTCAAAACATTTCTGTCCTAACGAAAACTCTGGTTCCTCTGTGTAGCTATATAGTTCTGAAATTTGAAGAAATATAATGTACATGTAGATAAGGCGATTCAATTTAACATCAGATGTAATATAGGGAAGCTCCATTTTAAGGACATAATTATATAAATACTCTTTTACAAACAAAGTCACTTTATAAAGTACTAATGAATGTGAAATTAAAAAATAATTTAATTACTGTACACAAACTAATAATGTATGACAATATGAAACAATTGAATAGAAAAATTCAACATTATATCATAAGCAATAGCCTTGTTTGTATCACATACTTAAACAATAAAAAAATACATTAAACGTAAAAATGATTATGCATTAAACAAAAACATTAAACAATCGCCTTATTTGCATCACATATCTAAACAATGAAAAAAAATACATTAAACCTAAAAATGATTATGTATACATCAAGCAAAAGTCTTAACAGAGTCAAACATATGTAAGTTTGAATTCTAGAATCTTTAAAATAAAAAAAAAAATAAAAAATATGTACCTGCAATTTCTGAAGTGTATTTATGTGCATCGTTGTATTCAAAATCCAAGTCTGGAGTATCATTCTGTCCCTGAAACAAAAACAAGTAACAAATAGGCAAATAAATAATTTATGAATAACTTCTGAAGGGTCTAAAATCTCTAAATATATTAAGTTTAATAGTGTAGCGGTTATTTCTATTCATTTAACCAAGGAAAGTGTTACATCTGGAATAACACCTCTTTGAATTAGGTTCGATGCCGCGTCCTAAAGAATGACAAAAATGCTGGCAAATATGTGCTTCCTAAAACGCTTCACCAGGATGGAGAACAATGACTGAACCCGTTGCTAGAATAGCCAATATTCGTCAACAATAACAAAAGTTTTCTTGTGACGGTAGTTACATTTTCTCAGGTTTTCGCAGAACAACTCTCGCACATAAATAAGCACATAGATTAAGTGAAATTTGGTACCAGCGATCAGAATTTACAAGAACTAAACAATAATTTCTACAAGTGGACATTACTGTACACAAATGGCCTGAAGGTCTTTGATAGAACAATATCTCAATATATAAATATGAAAAATACAATGATCGGAAGTAATCGGAACACACTTAAATCTGTAGCAAAAATAGTCCATGTGAATTAAAGTTTCTTAGCAATATCTCAATAAATAATACACAGTGAGACTTGTAATTTAAGATTACGATCCAAAATTATTATTGATACATGTACATCTGCACATTTTTAACTAATGTGCACTTTTACCTTAAATCTACTGTGCATCCTAAATTTTTTAGATTGGTTGATATCTTAAAATCACTCCAGTCGTATTTGGCGGCATCCAACCTCGGCCATCAAAGGACATATTGTTCATCTTTTGAATTTGACCAGGTATTTCACATTCATGACTCTGAGCTGTTACTCTATTCTTAAAACCCTCCTTGATTTAACACTTGATCAGAGCTTGATCACTAGTTTGTTTATTTTGGACTGCCAAAGCCAGGTGATCTACTCTTTCATGCTTTTGTGAGAACATTTTTCCATGGGAGCGTCGTGGTGTAGTGGTTCGGACTATCGCTGCTTAACTAGAGGGTCGGTGGTTCGAATCTCTCCCAGGGCGTTAATTTCCTTCAGCAAGAAATTTACCCATAGTGTGCTGCACTCAACCCAGGTGAGGTGAATGGGTACCTGGCAGGAATATTTATTCCTTGAAACGCCAAGTGCGCTAATGAAGTGGCTGCCGGGCTAAAGCCAGGGTAATAATGCTGCAATTGTAGAGCGCTTAGAGAATTCTTCATAAAGAGTTGATAAGCGCTATATAAAAGCCGTTCATTATTATTATTATTATTCCACTTGATCCTTTTGTTCCCCTGCCTGTAGACTTCTTTGTTCATTCAGCAGCCAAGCATTCATTCATCGTGTCTTTATTCAGCACATTGAGGAATTCCGAACTTCTGTTCCTCTGTAACTTTCACTGGATGTTTTTGTCTCTAAGCAACCACTGGCCAATGAGGAGTTCAGTTGAAAGTCACCTCATTGTCAATGTCTTCACCTCATGGTCATTTTCTGTGCTACATGGCACAACGTTGAAGCAAAAGTACAGCTAAAAGTGTCTTTTTTTCAGGAGTAGAAGAAAATATAGAAGAATGTAACAAAAATAATTAGGAAAATCAGACAACTACCATGAAAGTTAGAAATGTTTAAATGACATAAATATTAAAACCATGAAAATCACAAGACAGATTACAGTAACTTTCGTGATATATCTACATGTAACCAATATCGTAAATAGAAAATGCATGGCAATAATGCAGAAAATGACCCCAAGCTTCTATTTTTGACAGTTCTAAGGTCTAAGAATCTTCATAAAATAGTTCATGAACTCATCATATTGAGTTTCAGAATATTTCATAATTCGAATTACACAATTACAATGAATATCAAACCATGCAATTATTTGGCATTGTGAAAGAAGTTCATCCCAATTTTCCCCGAAAGACTAAAGAAGAGTTGCTAAAAAGCACTCCTTTTTGCCAACTATTTTTTTTCAAATCAATCAGAACTTCCTATTCTTTCTTTTATAATAATAATAATGATAATAGATGCAATTTATATAGCGCACGTATCCACTCTGCTGAGTGATCAAGGCGCTTTACATTATTATTACCCTGGATTTAGCCCGGCAGCCATCCGCGGCGCACTTGGCATTTCAGGGAATAAATATTCCTGCCAGGTACCCTTCTTCTTCTTCTTGTAGAGTACAGTCCACCATCTGGTGTATTGTCGTACTTTTGGCAGGTCTTGTGTGGTGTATGTACAGTGCTCTATAAAAATCTACATTTACTATGTGCGGCTAAAAATCATTGCTCCTCTCTTAACGAAGCAGGATGCTATGTACCTCCTGCTTGAATGCCCTTCCTGACAGCGTTGTGACAGCCACTTCCATTAATGCCTTTCGTCATCACCTGACGGAAGGCAGCAGCAGCTAGATATCAGGCGGTTTTTACTTGCACCATGTAAATATTGGCACATGCACCGCACCCTACTCATATGACACATACAACCACCTTCAATTACTCTGCAATAATCTTCAAGGATGAAGGAGGCAGAATACCACTAAGAAGAAGAAGAAGAAGAAGAGTTTAGCAGAGGTAGTGTTGGCTAGTTCATTCACCCATTCACCCATTATCATTATTTCATAACATACATGACAGTTAAACATAATCTAAAATTCTTCTTTATTGAAGCACTTGAAGAAAAATTATGTGGCATGTGTGAAATAAACATCTTGAAAGGGTAACCTTACAGGTTTGTTAAAGCAGATATTCAATTGTATAGTGATAAAAGCAGATATTCAATTGTATAGTGATAATCTAATTACTGGACAGCATGGTAGTACCGGACTTGTTTTGAAATCGCGCACCTACCAAAAAAAATGGGTGCATGTTGAAGCGCAGTGATTATGGCAAATAATATGGAGTGTTTGGAATGATGAGATCTAAAAACATTTTAGTTTATTTTCATGAATGTAAATAGGTGAAATATGTTGACGAAGTTATTGATTGAGAAATTTTAAAGTGTCCGGTAACTTTTACCCGTATACCGGTACTGCATCTCACAATGTAAAAGTGATAGGAAAACACAGAAATTCATATGTAACCAACAAAAGAAATCTGTCTCAGACACTTTCGAGCCATACAGTCAGTGCAATAATCATCAATTCAATGCAACCAATATCTTTATTTTGTAATTGTAATATTGAATTCAAAAGTTTGATTGACCCATTTGTCCAATTTTTAAAAAAAATACAGAGACAAATGACTGCTACTTTCCTCCACTCACATCTCTCTCTTTTTTTTTCTTCTTCTTTTTGATCATTTCATCTTCATACTCTCCCCCTCCTCCTCTTACTTCTTCTTCTTCTTCTTCTTCTTCTTCTTCTTCTTCTTCTTCTTTTTTTTTTCTTCTTCTTCTTCTTCTTCTTTTTTCTTCTTCTTCTTCTTCCTCTGAAATCTCTTCTTCCTATTCTTCTTTTTATTCTTCTTTTTCTTCTTCTCCCATATCTCTTTTCCTTTCCTTCCCTTCCTCCCTTTAGTTTCAGTTTCACTATCATTTTTTTTTTATCAGTCGCATCTTCAAGTTCAACTGCCCTTCTCAATTTCCTCTCCTCTCTATCCACTCTATCTTCCTCTCCTTTACCTTCTTCCTAAATATACATGATAAATATTTCGCTCATTTTTATCCATCTTCTCAATCATTCAAAATGGGGAAAACTATCTTCTAACGTCCAGCAATACATATATTGCATATTACCCACAATATAAACTACGTGCCCACATATTGAATCTTGTGTGATGTTTTCCATATTATTTTTCACCATATCTATAAACCGATTTAAACGATCCCCAATCATAAATTCCAACGGAAAATCAGAACCAATGAACTAAAAGAATCTACTTACATCGGAATCTCGTCTTTGTCGACGAAGAAGTTCTCTCAATTTCGGCAAACCGCCGCCCCTTTTCGCTGCAAGTCCGCCAGCCATCGGCACCTCCATCGTCCAACCCACAGCTGCTAATAGAAACATGCGAAACGTATGATGGTACGTCTCGTGTATTTCGGAAGGGCGAGAACCAAGAATATTATTTTCGTAGGACAAGAAAGGGATTCCAAAATGAAATGCCCAATCACTCCGATCTCGTCCGATGTTTTTTTTTGTTTGTTTTGCTCGTGGATTTTTGTTGTTGTTTCTTTGTTGGTTTATTTCTATTTTTTTTTTACTTATCTCTAGGTGCTTATTGTTTCTACAAAGCTCAAATTCCTTTGTTAAAGTCAGGCAAATCCAGGATGAGCCCAGCAAAGACCCCCGCCCCCCCAAAAAAGTATTGCTTCATTGGCTATTAAACATAAGATTTTCAAATAGGGTCGGGCTGTAAAGCCCCATTATAATAAAGCCCAGTTAATAAAGGAAATATGCTCATCCAAAGTTGCTGGTTGACTAATTCTATTAATTATTTTTTGATCTTACCTATTTTAATGCATTTTTAAGAAACAAATGATAGGACTCCTTTTTTCCCGCTTTTTCTGTGTTTTTAGGTCTCTAAATTTCCGTTTAAAATTTAATAATTATAGTAATAATAATAATAATATAGCATTTAAATGCACCGTATCTCTCTAGCCACCCGTATTCAGAGGCGCGAGACTGCAAATTATTGCGTTTAAAGGAGTAAATTACTGCCTGTACCCATTCACCTCACCTGGGTTGAGTGCAGCACAATGTGAATAAATTTCTTGCTGAAGGAAATTGACGCCATGGATGAGATCCGAACTTTTGACCCTCGCGGGTTGAAAGGCGAGAGTCAGAACTACTACACCACGATGCCTCCATATCCACAAGTTTTCACTTGCTTCAACACAAACAAACACACACACACACACACACACATACACATACACACACATGCACACACATACAACACACACACGCGCACATTCTTTCTCTCTCTCTCCTCCCCCCCCCCCCCATCCCCAACAACACCTCTCTTCCTCTCTTGCCGCTCAACTCCCCCTCTCTCTTATCTATGTGAATATAACTTTTTTTTCATTCATCATCTCTCCTTATGTAACAACACTTGAAAATTAAGTCATAGAATTTGACACTACTCGGAGTTCCGAATACTCCCACTAGAAGATTTTAAAGCAAAAATGTTGACAATGTTGATCAGTTGCCATTTTCACCCCCTGCACACCCACCCACACACACACATACACATAACCACCATTATCACCACTATAATGGCGCTTTCCACCACCAAAACTATCACCACACGCCACAACGTCCACCATCACCAAAATACATTGATTGCAGACTGACAATGTAAATCAGTTGTCAGTTTTGTGCACCCGACACACACACACACACACACACACACCCATCACCACCATTATCACCACAATTGCGTCTACTACCAATACCAACACTATCACCACGCACCACACGTCCACCATCACAAAAATACCATAATTTCACCACCACCAAACTGACAATGTTAATTAGTTCTCATGTTCGTGCACCTGGCGCACAAACACACATACACACACACACACACACACACACACACATATATATATATATATATATATATATATATATATATATATATATATATATATATATATATACATATATATATATATATATATTAAATTAAGTTCACGTATTGGCACGGTTATATTAAAATACGAGACGAGAGAAGCAGATGCACACCTTCAAGGCACACATTCAAGGCACACCTTCACACGCTACAACATCCACCACCACCACTATCCCCAAATGACCGCCCTGAAGACACATAAAAAATTTTACACTCGATGCTGTACGTTCAATTTATTACTCCACTGTGTTTCGGACAAACAATGCATGATACAATTTAATGAACTCATCACTGTGAGCACAAGGAACAAAGAAATTGGACAAAGTCAACAACTCTCGTTCAAGCCTTCACAATAGCTTTCAGATACAAACGAGCGTTGCTTCCCTGTTTATTCCCTGGACAGATGCGACATAAATTTGATATTTCCTCACAAAATAAGAGGTAAAGAAATTTCTGTTGTATGCGCTTCGATCTTGTGAATACGGAAGTCGTTTACGCATTCAAAATCCTTTGTCCCTTTTGTCATAGTGCATTTAATAGTTAACGACATGCATAACCTACATACATCAAATGAAATTGATCGTTATCTGTAGTTCATTTCAATATTTTGAGGTATTCTACAAAACGGCATGCAACTTTAGAGTACACGCCTTTTGAGGATAGTTATGTGCCATAGTAAAACATACATAATAGAAATGTGTGACATTTATTCTTTTCTTCCAAATTATATGAATACATGACATTTTTTGTTAGTGCTGGGAGTTATATAATGGCAACCAATAAATTGCGTAAAATTGCACATGTTTTGCTATTTCAAACATCAACATCAAATACCTTCTTCCCGGACACATATTAAGAATTTTATATTGTGCTCTTGTCCTACCCTATTTAACATATTGTAATCTTATCTGGGCAAACACAAACAAAACGAATATCCGTAAGCTGGTAGTCCTACAAAAAAA